>JAREIS010002163.1:0-11514 GCA_030060385.1 Muscicapa striata striata | reverse complement strand
AAAAAAAAAATTTTGAAAAAAATTTTAAAAACCCCAAAAAAAATCAGATAAATTCCCCCCAAAATTCCCAAAATACCCCAAAAAATTTCCCTAAAAAAAATTCAAAATTTTCCCCGAAATTCAAAAATTCCCAAAATTTTCCAGAAACATCCCCAAAATATTCCCAAAAATCCCAATATATTCCCAAAAATCCCAAAATATTCTCAAAATAATACCAAAAACTCTCCAAAATTCCCAAAAAAATCCCAAAACATTCCCCCAAAAAATCCCAAAAAATTCACGAAAAATCCCAAAATATTCCTCAAAATCCTAAAAAATAGCCCCAAAATTCCCCAAAAAATCCAAAAAAATTCCCCAAAAATTCCCAAAAAAATCACAAAATATTCCCCAAAAAATCCCAAAATATTCCCCAAAAAAATCCCAAACATCCCCCCAAAATTAAAAAAAAATCCCAAAATATTCCTCAAAAAATCCCAAGAAAATTCCCCCAAAAATCCCAAAATATTCCTCAAAAAATCCCAAAAAATCTCCACAAAATTCCTCAAAAAATCCCAACATTCTCTCAAAAAAATCCAAAAAAATTCACTAAAATTCCTCAAAAAAATCCCAAAATATCCCCCCAAAAATTAAAAAAAAATCCCAAAATATTCGCCCAAAAAATCCCAAAAAATCTCGAAAAATCCCCCCAAAAATCCCAAAATATTCCTCAAAAAATCCCAAAATATTCCCCAAAAAAATCCCTAAAATTCCCCCCAAAAAATCATAAAAAAATCCCAAAAATCCCCCAAAAAATCCCAAAAATTCCCGAAAAAAATCCAAAAAAATTGACCAAAAATTCCCCCAAAAATCCCAAAATATTCCCCAAAACTCCCCAAATCTCCTGGGTGAGGTGAGAGCCGCGATTGGAGGAGGGGCCGGGGCGGGGCCTGACGGGAGCCAATAGGCCTGGGGGAGGGAGGGGAGGGAGAGGGGGGAGGGGCTTAGCGGCGGCCATCTTGGAATCAAAATTCCCCAAAAAATCCCAAAATATTCCTCAAAAAATTCCAGAAAAATCCCAAAATATTCCCCAAAAAATCCCACAATATTCCCCCAAAAATCCCAAAACATTCCTCAAAAAATCCCAAAAAATCCCAAAATATTCTCAAAAAAATCCCAAAATATTCGCTAAAAAATACCAAAAAATCCCAAAAAATCCCCCCAAAACTCCAAAAAAAGTCCCAAAATATTCCCCAAAAAATCCCAAAAAATCCCAAAATATTCCCCAAAAAATCCAAAAAAATTTCCTCAAAAATCCCAAAATATTCCTCAAAAAATCCCAAAAAATCCCAAAATATTCCCCAAAAAATCCAAAAAAATCCCCCCAAAATTCCAAAGAAAATCTCTAAATATTCCCCCAAAAAATCCCAAAATATTCCCCAAAAAATCCCAAAAAATCCCCCAAAATTCCCCAAAAAATCCCAAAAAATCCCCCAAAATTCCCCAAAAAAACTCTAAATATTCCCCCAAAAATCCCAAAATATTCCCCAAAAAATCCCAAAAAATCCCATAATATTCCCCAAAAAAATCTCAAAATATTCTCAAAAAAATGCCAAAATATTCGCTAAAAAATACCAAAAAATCCCCCCAAAATTCCCCAAAAAATCCCAAAATATTCCCCAAAAATTCCCAAAAAAATCCCAAAATATTCCCCAAAAAATCCAAAAAAATTCCCCAAAAAATCCAAAAAAATCCCAAAATATTCCCCAAAAAATCCAAAAAAAATTCACCAAAAATTCCCCAAAAAATCCCAAAATATTCCCCAAACACTCCCCAAATCTCCTGGGTGAGGTGAGAGCCGCGATTGGAGGAGGGGCCGGGGCGGAGCCTGACAGGAGCCAATAGGCCTGGGGGAGGAGGAGAGGGGAGGGGCTTAGCGGCGGCCATCTTGGAATCAAAATTCCCCAAAACATCCCAAAATATTCCTCAAAAAATCCCAAAAAATCCCCCCAAAATTCCCCAAGAAAATCTCTAAATATTCCCCAAAATCGCATAATATTCCCCAAAAAATCCCAAAAAAATCCCAAAATATTCTCAAAAAATCCCAAAATATTCCCCAAAATCCCAAAATATTCCCAAAAAAATCCCAAAAAATCCCAAAATATTCCCCAAAAACTCCCCAAATCTCCTGGGTGAGGTGAGAGCCGCGATTGGAGGAGGGGAGCAGGCGGGAGCCTGGCCAGGAGCCAATAGGCCTGGGGGAGGAGGAGGAGAGGGGAGGGCTTGCGGCAGCCATCTTGGGAGTGGGAAAAAAATCTAAAATATTCCCAAAAAATCCCAAAATTCTCTCAAAAAATCCCAAAAATCCCAAAATATCCCAAAAATCCCAAAAATCCCAATTCAAAATCCCAAATATCCCAAAAAATCCAAAAATTCCAAAAATTCCCAAAAATCCCAAAAATTCCAAAAATCCCAAAATATTCCTCAAAAATCCCAAACAATCCCAAAACTTCCCAAAAATCACAAAATATTCCCAAAAATTCCCAAAATTCCCTAAAATCCCAAAATTCCAAAAATCCCAAAATTCCAAAATCTCAAAATTCCCCAAATTTCAAAATTCCCAAAATTCCCAAAAATCCCAAAAAAATTCCCAAAATTCCCCAAAAATCCAAAATCCCAAAAATCCCAAATATCCCAAAAAAATCAAAATTCCCAAAAATCTCAAAATATTCCCAAAAATCCCAAAAATTCCCAAAAATCCCAAACTCCCCAAAATTCTCCCAAATATTCCTCAAAAATCCAAAAATTCCCAAAATTCCCAAAAATCCCAAAATATTCCCAAAATCCCAATTTCCAAAATCCCAAAAATCCCCAAATTCCCAAAAATTCCTCAAAATCCAAAATAAATTTCCACAAAATATTCTCAAAAATCCTCAAAATATTCTAAAAATCCAAAATCCCCAAAATTCCCAAATCAATTTCCAAATTCCCAAAAATCCCAAAATATTCCCAATCCAAAATCTCAAAATTCCTCAAAATCCCAAATATTCCAAAATTCAAAATTCTTCCAAAAAATCTCTAAATATTCCCAAAATCCCCAAAATTCCAAAAATCTCTAAATATTCCCCAAAATCCCAAAATCCCAAAAATCCCAAAAAATCCCAAAATATTCTCAAAAAAATCCCAAAATATTCGCTAAAAAATACCAAAATATCCCAAAATATTCCCCAAAAAATCACAAAAAATTCACCAAAAAATCCCAAAAAATCCCAAAATATTCCCCCAAAACTCCCAAATCTCCTGGGTGAGGTGAGAGCCGATTGAGGAGGGGCCGGGCGGGCCTGACGGAGCCAATAGGCCTGGGGGAGGGAGGGAGGGAGGAGGGGGAGAGGGGAGGCTTAGCGCGCCATCTTGGAATTGGAAAAAAATTTAAAATTCCCCAAAAATCCTCAAAATCAGATAAAATTTCCAAAATTCCAAAGTCCCAAAATATTCCCAAAATCCCAAAAATTCCCAAAATTCCAAAATATAAATATTCCCAAAAATCCCAAAATATTCCCAAAAATCAAAAATCCAAAATATTCCCAAAATCCCAAAAATCCCAAAAATTCTCAAAAAATCCCAAAATATTCCAAAAAAATCCAAAAATTCACAAAATTCCTCAAAATCCCAAAATATTCCCAAAAATCCAAAAAAATTCACCAAAATTTCTCAAAAAATCCCAAAATATTCTCAAAAAAATCCCAAAATATTCGCTAAAAAATACCAAAATATCCCAAAATATTCCCCAAAAAATCCCAAAATATTCCCCAAAAATCCCCAAAAAATCTCAAAATATTCCCCAAAAAATTCAAAAATTCACCAAAATTCCTCAAAAATCCCAAATATTCCCAAAAATCCCAAAAATCCCAAAATATTCCAAAATCCCAAAAATCCAAAATATTCCCAAAATAAAAAATCCACAAAATTCCTCAAAAATCCCAAAATATTCCCAAAATCCAAAAATTCACAAAATTCCCAAAATCCAAAATATTCCCCACAAAATCCCCAAAAATCCCAAAATATTCCCCAAAAAATCAAAAAAAAATTCACCAAAATTCCCCAAAAAATCCCAAAATATCCCAAAATATTCCCCAAAAAATCCCAAAAAATTCCCCCAAAAAAATCCCAAAAAAATCTCTAAATATTCCTCAAAAAATCCCAAAAAATCCCAAAATATTCCCCAAAATCCAAAAATATTCCCAAAAATCCCAAAATTCTCTCCAAAAATACCAAAAATCCGAAAATATTCCCCAAAATCCCAAAATTCCCCAAAAAACTCTAAATATTCCCAAAAAAATCCCAAAATATTCCCCAAAAAATCCCAAAAAATCCCCCCAAAATTCCCCAAAAAATCTCTAAATATTCCCAAAATCCCAAAATATTCCCTAAAAATCCCAAAATATTCCCCAAAATCCAAAATTCACCAAAATTCCCAAAAATCCCAAAATATTCCCAAAATAAAAAATTCCCAAAATTCCTCAAAAATCCAAATATTCCCCAAAAAACAAAAATTCCCCAAAATTCTAAAAATCCAAAATATTCCCCAAAAATCCCAAAATCCCAAAATCAAAAATCTCTAAATATTCCCAAAAATCCCAAAATCCCAAAATATTCCCAAAATCCAAAAATTCACCAAAATTCCTCCAAAAAATCCCAAAATACGCCCCAAAAAATCCAAAATTTCTGTAATCCCAAAATATTCCCCAAAATCCCAAAAAATCCTAAAAAATTCCCCAAAAATCCCCCAAAAATTCCCCAAAAATCCCAAAATATGCCTCAAAAAATCCCAAAATCCCCAAAATATTCCCCAAAATATCCCAAAATCCCCAAAATTCCAAAAATCCCAAATATTCCCCAAAAAAAAATCCCAAAAAAAAATCTCTAAATATTCCCCAAAAATCCCTAAATATTCCCCCAAAAAAAATCCCAAAATATTCCAAAATTCTAAAAATCCCAAAAAATTCACTCAAAAAAAAAAAATTCAAAAAAATTCCTCAAAAATCCCAAATCCCAAAAAATTCCACAAAAATCCCAAAATACTCACTAAGAAATACCAAAATATCCCAAAAATCCCATAATATTCCCCAAAAAATCCCAAAAAACCCCAAAATATTCTCAAAAAAATCCCAAAATATTCCCCAAAAAATCCCAAAATATCCCAAAATATTCCCCAAAAAATCCCAAAATATTCCCCAAAAATCCCCAAAAAATCTCAAAATATTCCCCAAAAAATTCAAAAAAATTCACCAAAATTCCTCAAAAAATCCCAAAATATTCCCCAAAAAAATCCAAAAAAATTCACCAAAAATTCCCCAAAACATCCCAAAATATTCCCCAAAAAAATCCCAAAATTCTCTCCAAAAAATCCCAAAAAATCCCAAAATATTCCCCAAAAAAATCCCAAAAATTCCCCCAAAATTCCCAAAAAAATCTCTAAATATTCCCCAAAAAATCCCAAAAAAATCCCCAAAAATTCCCCAAAAAATCCCAAAATATTCCCCAAAAACTCCCCAAATCTCCTGGGTGTGGTGGGAGCCGCGATTGGAGGAGGGGCCGGGGCGGGGCCTGACGGGAGCCAATAGGCCTGGGGGGGGGAGGGGAGGGGAGGGGAGGGGAGGGGAGGGGAGAGGGGGGAGGGGCTTAGCGGCGGCCATCTTGGAATTGGGAAAAAAAATTTTGAAAAATTCCCCCCAAAAAAATCCTCAAAAAATCAGATAAAATCCTCCCAAAATTCCCCAAAATATCCCAAAATATTCCCCAAAAAATCCCAAAAAATCCCAAAATATTCCCCAAAAAATCCCAAAAAAATTCCTCAAAATTCCCAAAATATTCCCAAAAAATCCCAAAATATTCCCCAAAAAATCCCAAAATATCCCAAAATATTTGCTAAAAAATACCAAAAAATCCCCCCAAAATTCCCCAAAAATCCCAAAATATTCCCCAAAAATTCCCAAAAAATCCCAAAATATTCCCCAAAAAAATAAAAAAAAATTCACCAAAATTCCCCAAAAAATCCCAAAATATTCCCCAAAAAAATAAAAAAAAAATTCACCAAAATCCCCCAAAAAATCCCAAAATATTCCTCAAAAAATCCCAAAAAATCCCCCCAAAAATTCCCCAAAAAATCCCAAAATACTCACTAAAAAATACCAAAATATCCCAAAATATTCCCCAAAAAAATCACAAAATTCTCTCCAAAAAATCACAAAAAATCCCAAAATATTCCCCAAAAAAATCCAAAAAAATTCACCAAAATTCCTCAAAAAATCCCAAAATATTCCCCAAAAAGTCCTAAAATATCCCAAACTATTCCCCCAAAAAAATCCCAAAAAATCCCCCAAATATCCCCAAAAAATCCCAAAATATTCTCCAAAAAATCCCAAAATATTCCCCAAAAACTCCCAAAATATTCCCAAAAAATTCCAGAAAAATCCCAGAAATTTCCCCAAAAAATCGCCACAAAATTCCTCAAAAAATCCCAAAATATCCCAAAATATTCCTCAAAAAAATCCCAAAATATTCCCCCAAAAATACCCCAAAATTCCCCCAAAATTCCTAAAAAATCCCAAGATATTCCCCAAAAAAAAAAAAAAAAATTCCACCAAAAATCAAAAAGAATCCCCAAATATTCCCCAAAAAAATTCCAAAAATTCCCCAAAAAATCCCAAAATATTCCCCAAAAAAAAGAAAAAAAATTCCTCCAAAAGTTCCAAATAATCCCAAAATATTCCACAAAAAATCCCAAAAACTCCCCCCAAAATTCCAAAAAAATCCCAAAATATTCCCCAAAAAATCCCAAAATATTCCCCAAAAAATCCCAAAATATTCCCCAAAAAAATCCCAAAATATTCCCCAAAAAATCCCAAAATATCCCAAAATATTCCCCAAAAAGTCCCAAAAAATCCCAAAAAATTCCCCAAAGAACCCAAAAATATTTCCCAAAAAATCCCAAAAAATTCCCCAAAAGTTCCAGAAAAATCCCAGAAATTGCCCCAAAACATCCCAAAAAATCCCCACAAAATTCATCAAAAAATCCCAAAATATTCCTCAAAAAAATCTCAAAATATTCCTCAGAAAAATCCCAAAATATCCCAAAATATTCCCCAAAAAATCCAAAAATTCCCCAAAAATTCCAGAAAAATCCCAAAATATTCCCCAAAAAATCCCAAAAAATTCCTCAAAAAATCCCAAAAAAATCCCGAAAAAATCCCAAAAAAATCCCCAAAAAACCCCTAAATATTTGTAAAAAATCCCTTAAAAATTCGCAGAAAATGACAAAAATAATCTCCCAAAAATGCCCAAAATTCCAGAAAAATCCAAAACAATTCCCTAAAAATCGCCCAAAATTCCCTCAAAAATGCCCAAAAAAACCCCACAAAAAATCCCCAAAAAATCCCCAAAAAATCCCCAAAAAAATCCCAAAAAAATCCCAAAAAAATCCCAAAAAAATCCCAAAAAAATCCCCCAAAAAATCCATAAAAACCCTTTAAAAACCCTCAAAAAAATCCCCAAAAATTCCCCAAAATTCCTCAAAATCCAAAAAAATTCCCCATTTTTTCCCTCTAAAACCCCCCTAAAAATCCCCAAAAAAATCCTCGAAAATCCAAAAAAAAATTCCCCAAAATCCCAAAAAAAACCAAAATAATCCCCCAAAAATTTTTTAAAAATCCCTAAAAAGTCATGAAAATTATAAAAAAATCCCACAAAAATGCCCCAAAAAAATCCCCAAAAATTCCCCAAAATTTCCAAAAAAAATCTAAAAAAAAATCCTTAAAAACCCCCCAAAAATCCCCCAAATTTTTTTTTAAAAAAATCCTTTAAAAATCACAAAAATTATAAAAAAATCCCCAAAATCCCCAAAAATCCCAAAAAAATCACAAAAACCCTTTAAAAACCCTCAAAAAGCATCAAAAAATCCCAAAAAAATCCCAAAAAAAATCCCAAAAAAATCTAAAAAAAATCCCCAAAAAAATCCCAAAAAAACCCCAAAAAATAAAAAAAAATCCAAAAAAATCCCCAAAAAAAAAAAAAAATCCCAAAAAATCCCAAAAAATCCCCAAAACCCCCTCAAATTCCACCAAAAATCCCAAAAAAATCCCCAAAAAACCCTTAAAAAACCCTCCAAAAATCCCTTAAAAATCCCTTTAAATCCCCCCAACAAACCAAAAAAAATCGAAAAAAAAATCGAAAAAAAAAACTTAAAAAAACCCTCAAAAAATCCCAAAAAATCCCCAAAAATCCTCAAAATCCCAAAAATCCCAAAAAATCCCAAAATATCCCAAAAAAATCCCAAAAACCCTCAAAAATCCCCAAAAATCCCCAAAAAAAAATCCAAAAAATCCCAAAAATCCCAAAAAATCCCAAAAAATCCCAAAAAATCCCAAAAATCCCAAAAAAATCCCCAAAAATCCCAAAAAATCCCAAAAAATCCCAAAAAATCCCAAAATCCCAAAAAAATCCCAAAAAAATCCCAAAAAAATCCCCAAAATCCCCAAAAATCCCCAAAAAATCCCAAAAAAATCCCAAAAATCCCCCCCAAAAATCCCAAAAATCCCCAAAAAATCCCAAAAAATCCCCAAAAAATCCCAAAAATCCCCAAAATCCCAAAATCCCAAAATCCCAAAAAAATCCCAAAAAACCAAAAAATCCCAAAAAATCCCAAAAAAATCCCAAAAAAAAATCCCAAAAAATCCCCAAAAAATCCCAAAAAATCCCTAAAAATCCTAAAAATCCCCAAAAATCCCAAAAAAAAATCCCCAAAATCCCCAAAAAATCCCAAAAAATCCCAAAATCCCAAAAATCCCAAAAAAAATCCCAAAAATCCCAAAAATCCCCAAAATCCCAAAAATCCCAAAAAATCCCCAAAATCCCAAAAATCCCAAAATCCCAAAAATCCCAAAAATCCCAAAAAATCCCAAAAATCCCAAAAAATCCCAAAATCCCAAAAATCCCAAAATCCAAAATCCAAAAATCCCCAAAAATCCCCAAAAAATCCCCAAAAAATCCCAAAAAATCCCAAAAAAATCCCAAAAAAATCCAAAAAAACCCTTAAAATACCCTCAAAAAAATCTCAAAAAAACCCCCAAAAATTCCCAAAAAAAAATCCCATTTCCCCCAACCCCACCCTAAACCCCCCATTATTTTTTGTGTCCCCCCATTAATTTTTTGGTCCCACCCCGTCCCGTGTGTCCCTTACCGGGCCGCAGGGGCTGCGCCGCTCTCCTGCCCGGGGCCTCCCCCGGGATCGGTTCCCATTCCCGGTTCCGCTCCGGGTTCCCGCAGCAGCCGCAGCAGCCGCATTTGGCCGCCAGGCGGCGCCAAAGCCCGCGGGGGGCGGGGCCGGGCGTGGGGGCGGGGCCGGAGCGCGGAGCCCCCGCGAGACGGACGGAGGCGAAACGTCCCGGGTCGGAGCGGGGATCCATGCTGGGAACCAGTATAAACCAGTATAAACCAGTATGGACCGGTATGGACCAGTATGGACCGGTATGGACCAGTATAGACCAGTATGGACCGGTATGGACTGGTATAAACCAGTATGGACCAGTATGGACCGGTATGGACCGGTATGGACCAGTATGGACCAGTATAAACCAGTATGGACCAGTATGGACCAGTATGGACCGGTATGGGCCAGTATAAACCAGTATAAACCAGTATGGACCGGTATAAACCAGTATGGACCAGTATGAACCAGTACGGACCAGTATGAACCAGTACGGACCAGTATAAACCAGTATGGACCAGTATGGACCAGTATGGAACAGTATGGACCGGTATGGACCAGTATGGACCGGTATGGACCAGTATGGACCAGTATAAACCAGTATAAACCAGTATGGACCAGTATGGACCAGTATGGACCAGTATGGACCGGTATGGGCCAGTATAAACCAGTATAAACCAGTATGGGCCAGTATAAACTGGTATGGACCAGTATAAACCAGTATAAACCAGTATGGACCAGTATAAACCAGTATAAACCAGTATAAACCAGTATAAACCAGTATAAACCAGTATGGACCAGTATAAACCGGTATAAACCAGTATCAACCAGTATGGACCAGTATAAACCAGTATAAACCAGTATAAACCAGTATAAACCAGTATGGACCAGTAACCCCCCAGTTCAACCCAGTAACCCCCCCCCAGTGCTCCCAGTATGAACTGCTCCCAGTATATCCCAGTATGGACCAGTAACGGCTCCCAGTGCTCCCAGTATGGATCACTCCTTCCCAGTATGAACCAGATCCCTCCCAGTATAAACCAGTAACAGCTCCCAGTATGGCCCAAACCCTCTCCCAGTGCTCCCAGTACGAACCAGTAACCCCCAGTATACCCCAGTATGGACCAGTAACCCCCCAGTGCTCCCAGTATAGACCAGTTCCCTCCCAGTATGAACCAGTAACCGCTCCCAGTCCCTCCCAGTCCCTCCCAGTCCCTCCCAGTTTAACCCAGTCCCTCCCAGCCCCTCCCAGTTTAACCCAGTCCCTCCCAGCCCCTCCCAGTTTAACCCAGTCCCTCCCAGTTTAACCCAGTCCCTCCCAGTCCCCCCAGGCCGGGCCTGTCCCAGCAGCTCCTCCCCCGCCAGACCAGTTCTCCCAGTTTGCCCAGTTCCCCTCCCAGTGCTCCCAGTTCCCCTCCCAGTGACCCCTCCCAGTGCTCCCAGTATTCCCAGTTCGCCCAGTGACCCCTCCCAGTGCTCCCAGTATTCCCAGTTCCCCTCCCGGGCACTTCCGGCAGCCCCAGGAACCCCCTCCCAGTGCTCCCAGTAACTCCCAGTTTGCCCAGTAACCCCCTCCCAGTGCTCCCAGTAACTCCCAGTTTACCCAGTAACCCCCTCCCAGTGCTCCCAGTAACTCCCAGTTTGCCCAGTAACCCCCTCCCAGTGCTCCCAGTAACTCCCAGTTTGCCCAGTAACCCCCTCCCAGTTCCCCCAGTTTGCCCAGTAACCCCCTCCCAGTGCTCCCAGTAACTCCCAGTTTGCCCAGTACCCCCTCCCAGTGCTCCCAGTTTACCCAGTAACCCCCTCCCAGTGCTCCCAGTTCCCCCAGTTCCCCCTCCCAGTGCTCCCAGTGCTCCCAGTTCCCCCTCCCAGTGCTCCCAGTGCCCCCAGTTCCCCCTCCCAGTTCCCCCAGTACCTCCCCAGTGGCTCCCAGTAGCTCCCAGTTGCTCCCAGTGACGGCGGCGCGGGGTAAAAGGGGCGGGGCCAGCGGAGGAAGGGGCGGGGCCAGCCCAGGCCACGCCCCCGGCCCCACCTGGGATCCCCTCCCAGTATAAACCAGTACAAACCAGTACAACCCACTCCAGGGCGGGCGGGGGAGGGGCTGAACCAATGGCTCAGAATTTGGCAGGGGGGTCCCTATGGGCTGAACCAATGGCTCACTATGTGGCAGGGGGTCTATAGACAATCCGGCTCATTATTTAGCAGGGAGGGGTCTATGGGGGTTTTCAATGGCTCAGAATTTGGCAGGGGGGTCCAGTCCAATCTGGGGAGGG
>JAREIS010002161.1:0-11717 GCA_030060385.1 Muscicapa striata striata | reverse complement strand
GAAACTGGTAGGGTATGGTTTTTTTCAGAGGGAAAATTGCCCATGTTCGTAGCCAGGGCAATTGGGCTGAGACTGGGCGTCTGACAGCTAAAATTCCGAACGCATCAGGATTTCTCCCAGACAAAAGATGCAACCTCTTGGAACCTTGGCTGCTTTTGAAGAGACTGGATCTTCCTCCTAAATGATATCAAGAAGCTGGGAGGGTGTGGTTTTTTACAGAGGGAAAATTGCAAATGTTCATATCCAGGGCCCTTGGCCTGAGACTGGGCATCTGAAACCGCAAATTTCGAAACAGTCCGGATTTCTCCCAGACTAAACATGCCACCACTTAGAATCGTGGGTACCTCTGGAGAGACAATGTCTTCCTCCAAACTGGTATTAAGAAACTGGGAGGTGTGGTTTTTTTCAGAGGAAAACGTCCAGTGTTCGTGTTGGAGGCAATGGGCCTGAGACTGGGCGTCTGACAGCTCAAATTCGAACGGATCAGGATTTCTCCCAGAATAAAACTGCCACCACTGAGAACCCTGGCTGTTCATGGAGTGCCAAAAGCCTCCTCTAAATGCATATTACAAAAGTGGTGAAGTGATCTTTATTTCACAGAGAAATAGGCCCTTCTTTGCATGCAGGGGCATGATCCTGAGACTGGGCTTCGGCCTGCTAAAATTCCAAACCTAATGTTTTCTCCCAGACTAAAGATGCCAGCAGTTAGAAGCCTGGCTACTTTTGGAGAGACCAACACTACCTCCAAACTGGTATTAAGAAACTGGGAGGGTATGGTTTTTTTCAGAGGGAAAATTGCCCATGTTCGTAGCCAGGGCAATTGGGCTGAGACTGGGCGTCTGACAGCTCAAATTCCGAATGGATCAGGATTTCTCCCAGACAAAAGATGCCACCACTGAGAACCCTGGCTACTTTTGGAGAGACTGTGTCTTCCTCCTAAATGGTGTTAAGAAACTGGGAGGGTGTGGTTTTTTACAGAGGGAAAATGGCCAATGTTCATATCCAGGGCCCTTGTCAGGAGGCAGGCCGTCTGAAACCTCAAATTCCGAATGGATCAGGATTTCTCCCAGATGAAAAATACTAACACAGAGAACTCTGCCTGTGCATGGAGTGCCAAAACCTCCTCTAAATGGATATTACAAAAGTGGTGAAGTGATCTTTATTTCACAGAGAAATAGGCCCTTCTTTGCATGCAGGGGCATGATCCTGAGACTGGGCTTCGGCCTGCTAAAATTCCAAACCTAATGTTTTCTCCCAGACTAAAGATGCCAGCACTTAGAAGCCTGGCTACTTTTGGAGAGACCAACACTACCTCCAAACTGGTATTAAGAAACTGGTAGGGTATGGTTTTTTTTAGAGGGAAAATTGCCCATGTTCGTAGCCAGGGCAATTGGGTTGAGACTGGGCGTCTGACAGCTAAAATTCCGAACGGATCAGGATTTCTCCCAGACTAAAGATGCAACCTCTTGGAACCTTGGCTGCTTTTGAAGAGACTGGATCTTCCTCCTAAATGATATCAAGAAACTGGGAGGTGTGGTTTTTTACAGAGGGAAAATTGCAAATGTTCATATCCAGGGCCCTTGGCCTGAGACTGGGCATCTGAAACCGCAATTTTCGAAACAGTCCGGATTTCTCCCAGACTAAACATGCCACCGTATATAATCCTGGCTACTTTTGGAGAGACAATATCTTCCTCCAAACTTGTATTAAGAAACTGGGAGGGTGTGGTTTATTTCAGAGTAAAATGTCCAGTGTTCGTTTCCAGGGCCCTTGGCCTGAGACTGGGCGTTTGACAGCTCAAATTCCGAATGGATCAGGATTTCTCCCAGACAAAAGATGCCACCACTGAGAACCCTGGCTACTTTTGGAGAGACTGTGTCTTCCTCCTAAATGGTGTTAAGAAACTGGGAGGTTGTGGTTTTTTACAGAGGGAAAATGGCCAATGTTCATATCCAGGGCCCTTGGCCGGAGGCAGGCCGTCTGAAACCTCAAATTCCGAATGGATCAGGATTTCTCCCAGATGAAAAATACTAACACAGAGAACTCTGCCTGTGCATGGAGTGCCAAAAGCCTCCTCTAAATGGATATTACAAAAGTGGTGAAGTGATCTTTATTTCACAGAGAAATAGGCCCTTCTTTGCATGCAGGGGCATGGTCCTGAGACTGGGCTTCGGCCTGCTAAAATTCCAAACCTAATGTTTTCTCCCAGACTAAAGATGCCAGCACTTAGAAGCCTGGCTACTTTTGGAGAGACCAACACTACCTCCAAACTGGTATTAAGAAACTGGGAGGGTATGGTTTTTTTCAAAAGGAAAATTGCCCACGTTCGTACTAAGGGCCATGGGCCTGAGACTGGGCGTCTGAAACCTCAGATTCCGAAGCAACCAGAATTTCTCCCAGACTAAACATGCCACCGTATATAATCCTGGCTGCTTTGGGAGAGACAATATCTTCCTCCAAAATTGTATTAAGAAACTGGGATGGTGTGGTTTTGTTCAGAGGAAAATGTCCAGTGTTCGTGTTGAGGGCAATGCGCCTGCAACTGGGCGTCTGACACCTCAAATTCCGAAGGGATCAGGATTTCTCCCAGACTAAAGACACCACCATCATAACCATGGCTACTTTTGGAGAGACTGTATCTTCCTTTTAAAGTGTATTAAGAAACTGGGAGGGTGAGGTTTTTACAGAGGGAAAATGGTCAATGTTCATATCCAGGGCCCTTGGCCGGAGGCAGGCCGTCTGAAACCTCAAATTCCGAATGGATCAGAATTTCTCCCAGACTAAAAATGCCACCACTTAGAATCGTGGGTACCTCTGGAGAGACAATGTCTTCCTCCAAACTGGTATTAAGAAACTGGGAGGGTGTGGTTTTATTTCAGAGGAAAACATCCAGTGTTCGTGTTGGAGGCAATGGGCCTGAGACTGGGCGTCTGACAGCTAAAATTCCGAACGGATCAGGATTTCTCCCAGAATAAAACTGCCACCACTGAGAACCCTGGCTGTTCATGGAGTGCCAAAAGCCTCCTCTAAATGGATATTACAAAAGTGGTGAAGTGATCTTTATTTCACAGAGAAATAGGCCCTTCTTTGCATGCAGGGGCATGATCCTGAGACTGGGCTTCGGCCTGCTAAAATTCCAAACCTAATGTTTTCTCCCAGACTAAAAATGCCAGCACTTAGAAGCCTGGCTACTTTTGGAGAGACCAACACTACCTCCAAACTGGTATTAAGAAACTGGGAGGGTATGGTTTTTTTCAGAGGGAAAATTGCCCATGTTCGTAGCCAGGGCAATTGGGCTGAGACTGGGCGTCTGACAGCTAAAATTCCGAACGCATCAGGATTTCTCCCAGACTAAAGATGCAACCTCTTGGAACCTTGGCTGCTTTTGAAGAGACTGGATCTTCCTCCTAAATGATATCAAGAAACTGGGAGGGTGTGGTTTTTTACAGAGGGAAAATTGCAAATGTTCATATCCAGGGCCCTTGGCCTGAGACTGGGCATCTGAAACCTCCGATTCCGAAGCAATCAGAATTTCTCCCAAACTAAACATGCCACCGTATATAATCCTGGCTACTTTTGGAGAGACAATATCTTCCTCCAAACTTGTATTAAGAAATTGGGAGGGTGTGGTTTATTTCAGAGTAAAATGTCCAGTGTTTGTTTCCAGGGCCCTTGGCCTGAGACTGGGCGTTTGACAGCTCAAATTCCGAATGGATCAGGATTTCTCCCAGACTAAAGATGCAACCTCTTGGAACCTTGGCTGCTTTTGAAGAGACTGGATCTTCCTCCTAAATGATATCAAGAAACTGGGAGGGTGTGGTTTTTTACAGAGGGAAAATTGCAAATGTTCATATCCAGGGCCCTTGGCCTGAGACTGGGCATCTGAAACCGCAAATTTCGAAACAGTCCGGATTTCTCCCAGACTAAACATGCCACCGTATATAATCCTGGCTACTTTTGGAGAGACAATATCTTCCTCCAAACTTGTATTAAGAAACTGGGAGGGTGTGGTTTATTTCAGAGTAAAATGTCCAGTGTTTGTTTCCAGGGCCCTTGGCCTGAGACTGGGCGTTTGACAGCTCAAATTCCGAATGGATCAGGATTTCTCCCAGACTAAAGATGTCACCACTGAGAACCCTGGCTACTTTTGGAGAGACTGTATCTTCCTCCTAAATGGTATTAAGAAACTGGGAGGTTGTGGTTTTTACAGAGGAAAAATGGCCAATGTTCATATCCAGGGCCCTTGGCATGAGACTGGGCGTCTGAAACCTCAAATTCCGAAATGGATCAGGATTTCTCCCAGACTAAAAATACTAACACTGAGAACTCTGGCTGTTCATGGAGAGCCAAAAGCCTCCTAAAATGGATATTACAAAAGTGGTGAAGTGATCTTTATTTCACAGAGAAATAGGCCCTTCTTTGCATGCAGGGGCATGATCCTGAGACTGGGCTTCGGCCTGCTAAAATTCCAAACCTAATGTTTTCTCCCAGACTAAAGATGCCAGCAGTTAGAAGCCTGGCTACTTTTGGAGAGACCAACACTACCTCCAAACTGGTATTAAGAAACTGGGAGGGTATGGTTTTTTTCAGAGGGAAAATTGCCCATGTTCGTAGCCAGGGCAATTGGGCTGAGACTGGGCGTCTGACAGCTAAAATTCCGAACGCATCAGGATTTCTCCCAGACTAAAGATGCAACCTCTTGGAACCTTGGCTGCTTTTGAAGAGACTGGATCTTCCTCCTAAATGATATCAAGAAACTGGGAGGGTGTGGTTTTTTACAGAGGGAAAATTGCAAATGTTCATATCCAGGGCCCTTGGCCTGAGACTGGGCATCTGAAACCTCAGATTCCGAAGCAATCAGAATTTCTCCCAAACTAAACATGCCACCGTATATAATCCTGGCTACTTTTGGAGAGACAATATCTTCCTCCAAACTTGTATTAAGAAATTGGGAGGGTGTGGTTTATTTCAGAGTAAAATGTCCAGTGTTTGTTTCCAGGGCCCTTGGCCTGAGACTGGGCGTCTGACAGCTAAAATTCCCAACGGATCAGGATTTCTCCCAGACTAAAGATGTCACCACTGAGAACCCTGGCTACTTTCAGAGAGACTGTATCTTCCTCCTAAATGGTATTAAGAAACTGGGAGGGTGTGGTTTTTTACAGAGGGAAAATGGCCAATGTTCATATCCAGGGCCCTTGGCATGAGACTGGGCGTCTGAAACCTCAAATTCTGAATGGATCAGGATTTCTCCCAGACTAAAAATACTAACACTGAGAACTCTGGCTGTTCATGGAGAGCCAAAAGCCTCCTCTAAATGGATATTACAAAAGTGGTGAAGTGATCTTTATTTCACAGAGAAATAGGCCCTTCTTTGCATGCAGGGGCATGATCCTGAGACTGGGCTTCGGCCTGCTAAAATTCCAAACATAATGTTTTCTCCCAGACTAAAGATGCCAGCACTTAGAAGCCTGGCTACTTTTGGAGAGACCAACACTACCTCCAAACTGGTATTAAGAAACTGGGAGGGTATGGTTTTTTTCAAAAGGAAAATTGCCCATGTTCGTAACCAGGGCAATGGGCCTGAGACCGGGCGACTGAAACCTCAGATTCCGAAGCAACCAGAATTTCTCCCAAACTAAACATGCCACCGTATATAATCCTGGCTGCTTTTGGAGAGACAATATCTTCCTCCAAACTTGTATAAAGAAACTGGGATGGTGTGGTTTTGTTCAGAGGAAAATGTCCAGTGTTCGTGTTGAGGGCAATGGGCCTGCAACTGGGCGTCTGACACCTGAAATGCCGAAGGGATCAGGATTTCTCCCAGACTAAAGACGCCACCATCATAACCATGGCTACTTTTGGAGAGACTGTATCTTCCTTTTAAAGTGCATTAAGAAACTGGGAGGGTGTGGTTTTTACAGAGGGAAAATGGCCAATGTTCATATCCAGGGCCCTTGGCCGGAGGCAGGCCATCTCAAACCTCAAATTCCGAATGGATCAGAATTTCTCCCAGACTAAAAATGCCACCACTTAGAATTGTGGGTACCTCTGGAGAGACAATGTCTTCCTCCAAACTGCTATTAGGAAACTGGGAGGGTGTGGTTTTTTTTCAGAGGAAAACGTCCAGTGTTCGTGTTGGAGGCAATGGGCCTGAGACTGGGCGTCTGACAGCTAAAATTCCGAACGGATCAGGATTTCTCCCAGAATAAAACTGCCACCACTGAGAACCCTGGCTGTTCATGGAGTGCCAAAAGCCTCCTCTAAATGGATATTACAAAAGTGGTGAAGTGATCTTTATTTCACAGAGAAATAGGCCCTTCTTTGCATGCAGGGGCATGATCCTGAGACTGGGCTTCGGCCTGCTAAAATTCCAAACATAATGTTTTCTCCCAGACTAAAGATGCCAGCACTTAGAAGCCTGGCTGCTTTTGGAGAGACCAACACTACCTCCAAACTGGTATTAAGAAACTGGGAGGGTATGGTTTTTTTCAAAAGGAAAATTGCCCATGTTCGTAACCAGGGCAATGGGCCTGAGACCGGGCGACTGAAACCTCAGATTCCGAAGCAACCAGAATTTCTCCCAAACTAAACATGCCACCGTATATAATCCTGGCTGCTTTTGGAGAGACAATATCTTCCTCCAAACTTGTATTAAGAAACTGGGAGGGTGTGGTTTATTTCAGAGTAAATTGTCCAGTGTTCTTTTCCAGGGCCCTTGGCCGGAGACAGGCCGTCTGAAACCACAAATTCCGAATGGATCAGGATTTCTCCCAGACTAAAAATACTAACACTGAGAACTCTGGCTTTTCATGGAGAGCCAAAAGCCTCCTCTAAATGGATATCACAAAAGTGGTGAAGTGATCTTTATTTCACAGAGAAATAGGCCCTTCTTTGCATGCAGGGGCATGATCCTGAGACTGGGCTTCGGCCTGCTAAAATTCCAAACCTAATGTTTTCTCCCAGACTAAAGATGCCAGCAGTTAGAAGCATGGCTACTTTTGGAGAGACCAACACTACCTCCAAACTGGTATTAAGAAACTGGTAGGGTATGGTTTTTTTCAGAGGGAAAATTGCCCATGTTCGTAGCCCGGGCAATTGGGCTGAGGCTGGGCGCCTGACAGCTAAAATTCCGAATCGATCAGGATTTCTCCCAGACTAAAGATGCAACCTCTTGGAACCTTGGCTGCTTTTGAAGAGACTGGATCTTCCTCCTAAATGATATCAAGAAACTGGGAGGGTGATGTATTTTACAGAGGGAAAATTGCAAATGTTCATATCCAGGGCCCTTGGCCTGAGACTGGGCATCTGAAACCGCAAATTTCGAAACAGTCCGGATTTCTCCCAGACTAAACATGCCACCGTATATAATCCTGGCTACTTTTGGAGAGACAATATCTTCCTCCAAACTTGTATTAAGAAACTGGGAGGGTGTGGTTTATTTCAGAGTAAAATGTCCAGTGTTTGTTTCCAGGGCCCTTGGCCTGAGACTGGGCGTCTGACAGCTAAAATTCCGAACGGATCAGGATTTCTCCCAGACTAAAGATGTCACCACTGAGAACCCTGGCTACTTTTGGAGAGACTGTATCTTCCTCCTAAATGGTATTAAGAAACTGGGAGGTTGTGGTTTTTTACAGAGGGAAAATGGCCAATGTTCATATCCAGGGCGCTTGGCATGAGACTGGGCGTCTGAAACCTCAAATTCTGAATGGATCAGGATTTCTCCCAGACTAAAACTGCCACCACTGAGAACTCTGGCTGTGCATGGAGTGCCAAAAGCCTCCTCTAAATGGATATTACAAAAGTGGTGAAGTGATCTTTATTTCACAGAGAAATAGGCCCTTCTTTGCATGCAGGGGCATGATCCTGAGACTGGGCTTCGGCCTGCTAAAATTCCAAACCTAATGTTTTCTCCCAGACTAAAGATGCCAGCAGTTAGAAGCCTGGCTACTTTTGGAGAGACCAACACTACCTCCAAACTGGTATTAAGAAACTGGTAGGGTATGGTTTTTTCAGAGGGAAACGTAGCCAGGGCAATTGGGCTGAGACTGGGCGTCCTGACAGCTCAAATTCCGAATGGATCAGGATTTCTCCCAGACAAACCTTGAGCCGAGGAGTCTCCGACAACTCAATTCAATGGATCAGGATTTCTCCCAGATAAAATCCAAACGTATAGAACCTGGGCTGGCTTTTGGAGGCAAACTCTCAAATGTATTACAGAAACTGGTGAGGATCTTGTTTACAGAGAAATCAGGCTTTCTCCAATAGGGCATGACCTGAGACTGGGCTTCATGACCTGCAAAATTCCAAATGGATATTTCTCCCAGACTAAATTATCACGATATAGACCTGGCTACTTTTGGGAGACTGAACTCCTCCAAACTGTATTAAGAAACTGGGAGGGTTGGTTTATTCAGAGGAAAATGCCATGTTCTTAGCCAGGGCACCTTGCCTGAACGGTTTGACTGAAGCTCAAATTTCAATGGAATCAGATTCTCCCAGACAAAAGATGCCACCACTGAGAACCTGGCTACTTTGGAGAGACTGATCTTCCTCCAAACTGGTAAAGAGAAACTGGGACGGTGGTGGTTTTGAAGAGGGAAATGCCAATGTTCAATCAGGAGGCCCTTGCAGAGGCAGCGTCTGAAAGCTCAAATTCCGAATGGATCGGATTTCTCCCAGATGAAAATCTAACACGAGAACCTGCCTGTCATGGAGTGCCAAACCTCTCTAAATGGATATTACAAGTGGGAAGTGATCTATTTCACAGAGAAATAGGCCCTCTGCATGCAGGCATGATCCTGAGACTGGGCTTGCTGCAAAATTCCAAACCTAATGTTTTTCCGACAAAATCGTGGGTATGAGAGACCACTCTAAACTGGTATTAGAAACTGTAGGGATGGTTTTTAGAGGGAATTGCCATGTTCGAGCCAGGGCATTGGGTGAGACTGGGCTCTGACAGCAAAATTCAAGGATCAGATTTCTCCCAGACTAAAGATGCAACCTCTTGGAACCTGGCGCTTTGAAGAGACTGGATCTTCCTCCAAATGATATCAAGAAACTGGGAGGGTGTGGTTTACAGAGGGAAATCAAATGTTCATAGGATCAGGATTCCTCCTAGACAAAGATGCCACCACTGAGAACCCTGGCTACTTTTGGAGAGACTGTGTCTTCCTCCTAAAATGGTGTTAAGAAACTGGGAGGGTGTGGTTTTTACAGAGGGAAAATGGCCAATGTTCATATCCAGGGCCCTTGTCCGGAGGCAGGCCGTCTGAAACCTCAAATTCTGAATGGATCAGGATTTCTCCAGATGAAAAATACTAACACAGTGAACTCTGCCTGTGCATGGAGTGCCAAAAGCCTCTCTAAATGGATATTACAAAAGTGGTGAAGTGATCTTTATTTCACAGAGAAATAGGCTCTTCTTTGCATGCAGGGGCATGGTCCTGAGACTGGGCTTCGCCTGCTAAAATTCCAAACCTAATGTTTTCTCCCAGACTAAAGATGCCAGCAGTTAGAAGCCTGGCTACTTTTGGAGAGACCAACACTACCTCCAAACTGGTATTAAGAAACTGGGAGGGTATGGTTTTTTTCAAAGGAAAATTGCCCATGTTCGCACTTAGGGCCATGGGCCTGAGACCGGGCCTGAAACCTCAGATTCCGAAGCAACCAGAATTTCCTCCCAGACTAAACATGCCACCGCATATAATCCTGGCTGCTTTTGGAGAGACAATATCTTCCAAACTTGTATTAAGAAACTGGGATGGTGTG
Organism: Muscicapa striata striata; assembly: GCA_030060385.1. Taxonomy (NCBI): domain Eukaryota; kingdom Metazoa; phylum Chordata; class Aves; order Passeriformes; family Muscicapidae; genus Muscicapa; species Muscicapa striata. The sequence continues at coordinate 1,949 of JAREIS010002161.1, read as the reverse complement.
GTTTTGCTCAGAGGAAAATGTCCAGTGTTCGTGTGGAGGGCAATGCGCCTGCAACTGCCTGACACCTCAAATTCCGATGGGATCAGGATTTCTCCTAGACTAAAGGCACCACCATTTTTACAGAGGGAAAATGGTCAATGTTCATACCCAGGGCCCTTTAATGGGAGGCAGGCTGCCTGAAACCTCAAATTCGAATGGATCAGAATTTCTCCCAGACTAAAAATGCCACCACTTAGAATCGTGGGAAAATCTGGAGAGACAATGTCTCCTCCAAACTGGTATTAAGAAACTGGGAGGGTGTGGTTTTATTTCAGAGGAAACATCCAGTGTTCGTGTTGGAGGCAATGGGCCTGAGACTGGGCCTGACAGCTAAAATTCGAACGGATCAGGATTTCTCCCAGAATAAAACTGCCACCACTGAGAACCCTGGCTGTGCATGGAGTGCCAAAAGCCTCTCTAAATGGATATTACAAAAGTGGTGAAGTGATCTTTATTTCACAGAGAAATAGGCCCTTCTTTGCATGCAGGGGCATGATCCTGAGACTGGGCCCAAACCTAATGTTTTCTCCCCAGACTAAAGATGCCAGCAGTTAGAAGCCTGGCTACTTTTGGAGAGACCAACACTACCTCCAAACTGGTATTAAGAAACTGGGAGGGTATGGTTTTTTTCAGAGGGAAAATTGCCCATGTTCGTAGCCAGGGCAATTGGGCTGAGACTGGGCGTCTGACAGCTAAAATTCCGAACGCATCAGGATTTCTCCCAGACTAAAGATGCAACCTCTTAGAACCTTGGCTGCTTTTGAAGAGACTGGATCTTCCTCCTAAATGATATCAAGAAACTGGGAGGGTGTGGTTTTTTACAGAGGGAAAATTGCAAATGTTCATATCCAGGGCCCTTGGCCTGAGACTGGGCATCTGAAACCTCCGATTCCGAAGCAATCAGAATTTCTCCCAAACTAAACATGCCACCGTATATAATCCTGGCTACTTTTGGAGAGACAATATCTTCCTCCAAACTTGTATTAAGAAATTGGGAGGGTGTGGTTTATTTCAGAGTAAAATGTCCAGTGTTTGTTTCCAGGGCCCTTGGCCTGAGACTGGGCGTCTGACAGCTCAAATTCCGAACGGATCAGGATTTCTCCCAGACTAAAGATGCAACCTCTTAGAACCTTGGCTGCTTTTGAAGAGACTGGATCTTCCTCCTAAATGATATCAAGAAACTGGGAGGGTGTGGTTTTTTACAGAGGGAAAATTGCAAATGTTCATATCCAGGGCCCTTGGCCTGAGACTGGGCATCTGAAACCGCAAATTTCGAAACAGTCCGGATTTCTCCCAGACTAAACATGCCACCGTATATAATCCTGGCTACTTTTGGAGAGACAATATCTTCCTCCAAACTTGTATTAAGAAACTGGGAGGGTGTGGTTTATTTCAGAGTAAAATGTCCAGTGTTTGTTTCCAGGGCCCTTGGCCTGAGACTGGGCGTTTGACAGCTCAAATTCCGAATGGATCAGGATTTCTCCCAGACTAAAGATGTCACCACTGAGAACCCTGGCTACTTTCGGAGAGACTGTATCTTCCTCCTAAATGGTATTAAGAAACTGGGAGAGTGTGGTTTTTTACAGAGGGAAAATGGCCAATGTTCATATCCAGGGCCCTTGGCCGGAGACTGGGCGTCTGAAACCTCAAATTCTGAATGGATCAGGATTTCTCCCAGACTAAAAATACTAACACTGAGAACTCTGGCTGTTCATGGAGAGCCAAAAGCCTCCTCTAAATGGATATTACAAAAGTGGTGAAGTGATCTTTATTTCACAGAGAAATAGGCCCTTCTTTGCATGCAGGGGCATGGTCCTGAGACTGGGCTTCGGCCTGCTAAAATTCCAAACCTAATGTTTTCTCCAGACTAAAGATGCCAGCAGTTAGAAGCCTGGCTACTTTGAGAGACC
>JAREIS010002159.1:0-14740 GCA_030060385.1 Muscicapa striata striata | reverse complement strand
TTTGGGAATTAAAAAAAGGGGTTTGTATTTGGACGTCAGAGTTACAGTGTTGTGGTTTGATATTTTAAATCATGGCTAGAAGAATAGAAGGAATGCCCATCCCTCAGTAGTTTGAACTGGATCATTGGGAATTTGTGAATCCAGTGAACTATTGGATAGAAGGAGGAAATTATAAGGTTCATCTGGAAGGAATATATAGAACTTCAGCAGGGAAATTTGTAGCTTTGGGCTGGGAACAGCGTGCATAAGACAGTCTAGTTATTCAAGAGAGGAGAAGTGGAATAGCTTGCCTGTGCAGGTGTTACGAGGCTTTTGGGGCTTCTAGAGGTTGGCACCCTGTGTGGTTACTTTTACAGTACAGGATTTGTGAAAAATGTTAGTATTGTTCTTCTGAGAGATGGTAAAGGCTATGCCCTCAGTGTAAATCAAGGCATCCTAACAAGCTGATTTTGAACCTAATATTCTAAAGTTTGTGTGTGGAAAATCACATTTAGTACCTGCAACTTGGGCGTGCATGTCGGGGGAAGACTGGAAAGGTCTATGAGGCTGTGTGGAGAGAAATTTGGGTGAAAGCAAGGTAACACAAGAAGAAGAAGATAATGGGTACTAGTCAAAGCAGAGAGATTTCTAAGGCTAGACCTTTAGGCTGTGTTTTGACACACTGGAAAGAGTTAGTAGGAGATGGGGACACTGAAAATAAGTGAAGTTTGATCAAATTTTGCATGCAATGATGGCCCCTCTATAAGCTGGGAGAAGGTCTCAGATGGCCACCAGCTGGAACTTTAGACTATGAGATTTTATTGCAGGAGAGGACAGAAATGGGAGGAGGTGACATACAGATATGTTTCTCTCTCTCAGGAATTATCCCGAATGGCAGAGATTGCAGCATCAGACCCCCTCTGATCCATGGTATTGGCCCTTGAAAAGGACAGAAAGGCTAATAGAGGAATCTAAGCAATGCTGCTGTCTGTGCTCAATAAACCAGCACTGTACCCATTCTGATAAGGTTTATCAAATAGAGGCACATGAACAGGAACTAATTGACCTGTACAGACCACCCCCTGAAAAGTCAAAGGAAAAGGAAGATTCAAAGGGATCATTATCTCCTGTCACTACTCCAGCTCCCTCAAGAAAGAAACAAGCTGAGCCATCTCTTCCCGCACTTACCCCTGAATTATATCCCCCACTGCTTAACAGTGATCATGAAAATAGTGAAGATGGGGATTTTCCCCCAAATAGTCCTATAGCATCCTGGACCAGAAAACAAACAAAAGAAAACACACAAGCCCCTTTACAGGAGGCAGAAGGACTCAGGGAAGGCAGTGTGCTATTTAAAGTACCCTTTCCTACTATTGATTTGGAGGCATGGGTAAGAGTAGGGAAGCAAAAATCAAAGTGTTAAGAGTTTAGCTGAGGGATAGAAGCTATACATGTAATGATTAGAGTAGAAGCAGTGTAGAAAGTGGCTGAGCCAGTAGAGCTAAGACAATAAATCACTTGCTTGACTTTGTTGTGTCAAGACAGGCAGTTGGGATATTGTAATAGTGAAGAAACCATAACTGCACCTGGACCCCAAAACCAGCCAGAACCAGGTTGGGACCTTGAACTGTGGCCAAAGGGCCAGAGAACCTGCCAACAAGACAAAGGTGAAAAGTTGAAGGTGAGGAAGACTCCCTGACTTCATCATTAGGAGACCACTGACCCATTTCAAACACCCACTGGCCCATTTGAAGGAAGGAACTGCCCAAGAGTAAAACGACTTTGAGCCAATTGTAATACGAAGCGGGGCTAGGGGGGATTCGGTAATGCATATGTACAGGTGTACTGGGTAATTATATGAATATGTAAGGCTTTTGTGGATAAAAGAAGACAACAGTCCTGTGTACTTTGCACATCCTTGTGAGAGATTTCTCTCGGGTGTGCCTGCCATTGTAATAAACATACCACTTTCTAACTTTAACTGGTAAGAGAGTTTTCTTTCTGCATCAGTGAGCTCACAGCTCTTGAGCAGCCTGGAACCTCCTGGAATCTATTCATTCCTGTTCTGCTGAGGATGGATCCTCAGCAGCATGGAGGTTCCCTGATGAATTTTAGTTCTCCAGAGGCTTGCTCAGTCTTCAGCTCTTCAGTTCAGGAATTCAGTGACAAAGGCTCACTAAAATTTCCAAACACCTGAACAAGACAAACCCCTGGGAATAATTTCATTTTAAGTCTTGAATTCTTCTATGGTTAATTATACAGATTTCAGAAGTGTATTCAGAGAAAATACACTATATTTAAAAAAAAAAAAAAAAAAACAGGGGTTTTATTAATCCTGTTTAGTTTTGTCTTCCTATTTATAGATTGATGCCAACAATCTGCAGTTGATATTGATCCTGAGCACCTCCTCATGCAGTCTGAACAGATATGAAAATAAAAGCCCTTTATGTGTGACAATCAATCAGACTCTGTCCCTACACCCACCCCACCATTTCCCTCATCCAAGCCCCAGGACTCAGAGCAGCCTGGTGCAAATCTGAGCTCCTTCCACCCCAGCCTCTGCCTGCAGCTTTCAGCTCCTTGGCACCAACTCCCACCTGCTTTTCTTGGAGAAGGAGCTGCCTGAGACACAGAGGGATGTTCATTCATTGTCAGCAAACAAACCAAAGGCAGGCACAGCTCCATAAAACACAGAAGTCCACTCCAAGGAGTGCTGGGCAATGCAGCCACATCCAGGGGTGTGCCCAGGGCTCAGAATTGGGGCCAGGTAAATGAAATCTCCTTATTGCTGATCTGGATGAGGCCATCGAGGGCACCCTCAGTCAGTGTCCAGGTGAGCCCAAGCTGGCTGGGAGTGTGGCTGTGCTGTAGGGCAGGAAGCTCTGCAGAGGGATCTGCACAGGCTGGAGCCATGGGCCCAGGACAATTGGATGAGGTTCACCAAGGCCAAGGGGTGGTTCCTGCACTGGGCTCACAACCACCCCAAATCCCTGGCCGTGCCCTGCCCCTGATCCCCACAGCCTGCCCTGTTTCCTTCATCCCTGCATTGCCAGGGACTTTCTGGGACAAGGGAGCTCTGCTGTGGGGATGGAGGGAGGTGCAAGGGCCAGCACTGCAGTGGAAACCACAATTCATCAAGTTTGCGTCCATTGGGGTTCAGGAACTGCTGAGACTCAGAGGCACAGAAAATGTCTATTCATTGCAAACATAAAAATAACAAAAATGTAAACATGATGCAATTAAAATAACATGCAAAACTCGTCCCTCAGCAATGTGAGATGTCCCAGCAGCATCTGACATATCCACCAGTCACAAGGGATTTGTATACAGAAACAATTTTTGATGAAGATTCTTCTGTTACACGTGTAAATGCAATTAAGGTGTTTTACAAGCATTCTCTGACTGGAGTGCGCTTAAACCAGCTTGAAAAATGCCCAATTTGCAAAATTGTCAGTGATGGATGGAGAAGGGGGGAATCGTGTGATTTTGTTGTTGAGGAAATGCTGCAACCAGCCTGGCTCATTTTGTCTCCTCTAGTCCAGGCTGGGATGAGGAGCCCCTCAGCCTTCCCTGCTCCAAGCTGGACAAGCCCAGCTCCCTCAGCCTCTCCTCACAGCCAAAGGGCTCCAGCCCCACCTTGGAAGCCCTTCCCTCACCCTGCTCCAGCTGCCAGACATCTTTCCTGCCCTGGGGAACCCAAACCAGGCCCCAGTGACCAGGATAATCCATATCCCTGATGTTCTGGTCACACAGCCCTGGCCCCTTTTCCCCTGTCAGGCTCAGGGGGTTGATTTGTGGAACATCCTTGGGAGAGGCTGTGGCCCAGGTGGAGCAGGGGGATGCAGAGGGACAGGGGACCCTGCTGGGCATGAACAGCTTTGGACTTCTCTGGGGAAACTGTGAGGGGGTTTGGAGCAGAGTGATCAACCCAGTGATCTCACACAGCCCCTGTCATTTCACGCAGCCCCCATGATGTCACAGCCAGCTCTGTGATGTCATAGAGAGACAGCCTATGATGTTTTAGTTGCTCGATGACCTCACATAACCTACTCTGTGATGTCATTGCCCACTCTGTGACCTCATGTTACCAGATGATAAATTACCCACCCCAAGTGAGCTGACACAATGCTTGTTCTCCAAATCCCTGGCCTCTGAAAACCCTCACAATGCCCGTTGTGTGTAAGAAGGGAATAGAAATTCACCAGCCTCAGTGTCCTGCCAGCATGTGTGAAGAGAAGGGCAAAATACATTCATGATTTTGGGGAAATGATTTTCATATGTGTGTTTAGGTGGGACAATCAATGAATATGTATGCAAAATACAGAAAATAAACAGAAACTTTTCTGTACTCAGCATGCATGGCTTTGGAAGGAGCTGTCCCCCTGTGCATGCAGCCAAATAAAGAATGCTGCTTTTTTAGGCTACATTGGTGTTCAGGAGTTTATTCTATTACCGAATTTTTACACTCCCCACTCCCAAGGAAAGCTCTGTCTCCTGCTCTTCACAAACAGAGAGGGTTTGGTGGAAGATGTGGTGGTCAGAGGCTGCCTGGGGTACAGTGGCCATGAAAGAATTGAGTTTTCAATATTCTGTGAAAGAAGGAGGGGCAGTGAACAAAACTTCTACACTGCAATTATGGAGAGCAGACTTTGGCCTGTTCAGGATGCAGATTTGGAGAGTACAAATTTAGGTACTGATTTTTTTATGGGAACAAGCCCGTAAAACCAGAGGTGTCCAGGAAAGATGGAAACACCTCAAGAAAGTAATCCTAAGGAGGAAGGAGCAGCCTGTGCCATTCTGCAAAAAGATGAGCCAGCAAAGAAAATGACTGGCCTGACTGGGCAAGTAAATTTTGCGGAAACTCAGAGAAAAGAGATTAGGGAAGTCAGAAAGTCTTTAAGGATGTTGTTAAGTCATGCAGAAAGAAAATTAGAGAGATGAAAGCTCCATTAGAACTTAACCAAACCACTTCTATGAAAATTTTTATTTTTACAAAAAAAAAAAAAAAAAAATTATAAATAAACTAAATGAGGAATAAGGGAATGTCTACTCTTTATTGGATGGAGTGGGGAATATAGTAACTAAAAAAGAGAAAAAGGCTGAAGTACTTAACATCTTCTTTGTCTCAATTTTCAACATTAGGAAAAGTTTTTCTCAGGACAAATATTCTCCTGAGCTGGTAGATGTGGACAGGGAACAGAATAGACCTCCTGTAATCCAGCAGGAAGCAGCTGGGGACCTGCTGAGCTACTCACAATCTCAAAGGTGTCTCTGGGAGCAGATGGGATCCATCCTAGGGGGATGAGGAAGCTGGTGGATGAGCTCCCCAAGCTGCTCTCCATCATTTACCATCAGTCCTGGCTCACCAGGGAGGTCCCAGAGGACTGGAGGTGTCAGTGTGAGCCCATCCCAAAGAAGGGCTGGAAGGAGGATCTGGGGAACTCCAGGCCTGTCAGCCTGACCTCAGTGCCCAGCAAGGTGATGGAACAGATCATCCTTAGTGCCATCACAGGGCACCTACAGGATGGGGGAGGGATCAGAGCCAGCCAGTGTGGATTTCAGTATCTGCATTGATGATCTGCATGAGGGAATTGAGTGCACCATCAGCAAATGTGCAGATGACACCAAGCTGGGTGTGAGTGTTGATCTGCTGGAGGGTAGGAGGGCTCTGCAGACAGACCTGGACAGGCTGGATCCAGGGTCCAAATTCAATAGGTGAGGTTTAATAAGACCAAGTGCTGGGTCCTACACTTCAGCCACAACAACGCCTACAGTGCTCCAGGCTGGGGACAGAGTGGCTGGACAGTGGCCAGGCACAGAGACCTGGGGGCACTGATGGACAGCAGGCTGGGCAGGAGCCAGCAGTGTGCCCAGGTGGCCAAGGAGCTGTTGTGCTGGCCTGGGCAGATGGGATGGCAGCAGGGGCTGCAGAGCTCTCAGGAGCTCAGGGAGGGGGAGCAGGGCACACAGGGAGCCTCCTCTGCCTTGGCCAAGCCCCTTGCCCATGGCTGGGGCTGAGTCCTGTCTGGAGCTGCAGCTGCTGCTGTGCCTTGCCAGGGCTGAGGCCGTGGGGCCACTGCCCCAGAGCCCTGGCCTGAGCAGAGCTGTGGGGCCAGAGCCGGCTGGGCTGTGCTGGGAGAGGCCCTTGGTGCTGCACAGAGCTCAGGGCAGCTGGCACAGCTTGCAGGGAGCTGGGCTGGCCTGAGAGCTGCCAGAGAAACCAGCAGTGTCCATCTCAGCCTGGCTGAGCGTGCAGGGGCAGGACTCAGCCCAGACCTTATGGGGCAGGGCCAGTGCCTGTGGAAGGCATTGGAAACAGGCAAGTAGGCGAGAGAGGAGGCTGCTCTGTGCCCTTGGTGGCATGCACAGAGCAGGGAGGGGGCCCAGCACATTTGTCACTGACAGCCTCTGTCCCCAGCCATTGCCAGCCCTGGCTGCTCAGCCCAGGTTTGCCCTGGGCTGAGTTTGGCTGTGGCCCAGCTCCATCCTCCTGTGGGGCTCAGGGCCTGTTCCCGGCCATGGCCAGCCCTGCCCGGCCTCTCTGCTGGCCCAGAGCCCAGCAGAGCCCGGGGCAGGGCTGTCAGTGCCGGCCCACAGGAGCCACGGGCTGGGCAGGAGCTGGCAGAGGCTGCCCAGCAGGGAGGCGATGGGGCACAGAGCCCCAGGGTTGCTGTGGCACCACGGCACAGGGGCCATTCCCACCCACAATGCTCCTGTCATGGGCTGGGCCGGCACAGGGGCTGTGCCACCATGGCTGAGCCAGCAAGCTGGGAACAAAGGTCAGGGTGGCAAATTCTTCAGCAAAACCTTGTGGAGGAGGCAGTTTTCAGTGGCTCCATAGCTCAGGAATCTAAAAGAGAGAAGAAGCCACAGAGATCATGCACAACGCAGGGGATTTAAACCTCATTGCCTTGAACTGCTTCAGACTCATTCTGGGGGACGTGTTTCACCACAGCGTGGCCTGGGAAGGAAATTCTTTTCTCTTGTTTCCAAGCTGTGGCCTTTTGATATGTTGACAATTGACCCTTGGTTCATAGTGATTTCATTGGATCACAATGGTCTCCTTGGTTCCATCAGGCCCAGGTTTATCACAATTGAGACTTCATTCCATTGTATCACAGTCCTTTCGTGGATTCCATGATGCTGGGTGACAGTGGAGCCTTTGTTCATGCATTTCCGCATTGGATTCCGCAAGAGCTGGCAATGTCCCAGTGGCACCTGTGTCTCGTGAGGCCCTGCCCTGTCACAATTGACTGTTGTTTCCATGAGATTCCATTGTGACACAGAGCTCTCCTAGAACCCATGAGGCCTTGGTCTGCCACAATGATGTCTTGTTTCTAGTATACCTGGCAATACTTCTCTGGCCCTTGTGTTCCATGTGGCCCCTCTCTATCAGAATTAACTCTTGGTTCCATTGCATCACAACGCTCCCTAAGTTTCTATGACCTGCCCTGTGTCTCAATGGACACTGGATTCCACAAGAGCTGGCAATGTCCCAGTGGTACCTGTCTCCTATTCGGCCCCACTTTATCAAAATAAAGCCTTGGTTCCATGAGATTCCACTGTGTCACAATGTTCTCCTCGGTTTCCTGCGAACCTGATGTGTTCACAGTTGACCTTTGGCTCTTTGAGATTCGATTGCATCACAGTGGTCTCCTTGGTTTCATAAAGCTCAGGTTTGTCACAATGGAGCCTTGCTTTCAGGATATTTCATTGTAACACAGTGGCCTCCACCACTCTATAAGGCTGCACCATGAAACAGTGGACACTTGGTTCCATGAGATCCCATTGGGTAACAATGCTCTCCTGTGTTCCATTAGTCCTGGTTCTTTCACAACTGACGCTTGAATGAGCCTTGAAAATGTCCCATTGGCACTGGGTTCCATCAGGCCCCTGTTGTTCCAGGACATTCCATTGCTTCACAATGGTCTCCTTGGTCCCATGAGGACCCTCTGTGTCACAATGCAGCCTTGGTTTCTTGAGATTCCCTTGTGTCACACAGGTCTCCTATGTTCCCTTAGGCCCAAGTTGTATCACAATGGGCACTTGGTTCCATGAGCAATGGCAATGTCCCAGTGGCACCTGTGTTCCATGACACCCTGCTGTGTTACAGGTGAGTTTGTTCCATGAGATTCCATGGAGTCACAATGGTCACTTGTATTCCATGAGGCCCTGGTGTTTTGACAATTGACACTTGGCTCCATCAAATTCCATTGCCTCACAATGTTCTCCTGGGTTCCAAGAGGTCCTGCTGTGTCACAATAGTCCCTTGCTTCCACAAGCCATGGCACAGTCCCACTTGTCCCTGGGTTCCATGAGACCGTGCCGTGTTCACAATTGACACTTGCTTCCATGAGATTCCATTGCATCACAGTGGTCCCCATGATTCCATGAGGCTGTGCTGTGTCATGATGGACACTGGATTCCACAAGAGCTGGCAATGTCCCAGTGGCACCTGTGTCCCATGAGGCCCCACTTTGTCAAAACAGAGCCTTGGATCTGTGAGATTCCAGGTTGTCCCAACGGTCTACTGAGTTCCATGAGGCTGGGCTTTGTCGCAATGGACGCTGAGTTCCACATGGCCTGGCAATATCCAAGTAGCACCTGGCTTCCATGAGGCCCCACTCTGTTTGCAGTTAACACTTGGTTTTCCCAGGCTGCCTTGTGTCACAGTGCTCTCTTGGGTGCCCTGAGGCCCTGCTGTGCAATAATGGAGCCTTGTTTCTACCAGGCCTGGCAATGATCCAGTGGTACCTGTGTGCCATGAGGCCCCTCATGGTAAAATTACAGCCCTGGGCTGACAACTGACCCCTGTTTCCTTGAGATTCCTTTGTACCACAATGGTCTCCTTTGTTTCACGAGGTCATACTGTGAAATAGTGGGACACTTGAATCCATGAGTTTCCATTCCATCAAAATGGTCTCTTGGATTCCATGAGGCCCTGCAGTGTCACTAGAAAGCCTTTGTTCCACCTTTTTCCATTGTGTCACAAGTGGTCTCCAGTGCTCGATGTTGTTCATTTGTGCAACGTGAAACAATGGACATTAGCTTCCATGTGATTCCACAGTGTAACAATGGTCTCCTGGGTTCCATGAGGCCCCTGTTTATAGCAATTAGGACTTGGTTCCATGAAATTCTATTAAGTCACAATGGTCTCCCGGCTTCCATGAGTCCCTACTGTGTTTACAATTGACGCTTGGTTCCCCAAGATTCCACAGTGTCATTGTGCTCTTCTGTGATTCACGAGGCTGTGCTGTGTCACAATGAACACTTGCTTCCTCCGAGGTTGGACATGTCCCAGTGGCACTGGGTTTCCATCAGGATACGCTTTGTCACAATGTGGCCTTGGTTCCATGGGAATCCACAATACCATTGTGTTCCCTTTAGTTTTATAGAGCCTGAAGTGTTGAAAATTGACTCTTGGTTCCTTGAGATTCCATTGCATCACAGTGGTCTCCTTGGTTCCGTCAGTTTCGGGTTTGTCACAACAGATCCTTGGTTCCATGCGTTTCCATGACAGCACAATGGTCTCCAGCATTCCATGAGGTCTCGCTGTAAAACAGTGGGCACTTGGTTCCATGAGTTTCCATTCCATCAGGATGATCTCTTGCGATCCATGAGGCCCTGCAGTGTCACAGTGGAGCCTTTATTCCATGTGTTCCCATTGTGACACAATGGTTGCCAGCGCTCTGTGAGGCTGTGCCATGAAACTGTGGGAACTTGGTTCCATGAGATTCCATGTTGTCACTCTCAGCAAAATCCATAAATGCCAGAGGTTTATGTCCAAAAAGGAGACAGAGCACACCTTCAACTTTATTTCAATAAAGGGAGAATGTTCACTGGAGCACACGCCCATGGGGTTTTCTCTCTCTCAAGGTTTCAGAGGGCGCAGTCTCCTTTTATCCTAAATTCACAGCCGCACGTTGTCTCTCTTCCTTTCCCCCCTATTGGCCAAGGTACTAGGAAGGTACAGCCTTCCCAAATCGCCTGCCTCATATCCCCCTTGAACCTGGCATTTCCCCCTAAGTTCAGAAGTTCAGCCTTGTGCAGACCCCTGTCTGTTTCAGGAGCCAAGCTGTCTGGGCCTGGTAACAAACCTGCTGCCCAAAGTCAGTAGAAACCTTACGACCCATTTCAAAGACCTTAAACACCCATCCCTTCACCCATCAAATTATTTGTAAAGACATTAGCACACATCTTTCCTCTCACATTGATATTTCCTCTGCTAGTGACAGTCTATTAAATCCAGCCTTTGGCCTGACCTCTCTGCTGTTGTGGTTTCATGGACAGAGGTTGTTGTCTCCTTCCCCCTTCCATGGCCAGGCTGTGTTCAGCCATCTCCAGGACAGCAGGCCCTCACCCAACGTCACTGTGCCCTGGGGAAGACAAAAACCATCGCTCCAAATGTCTGCCTCTCCTCCTTCTTCCCAGGCATTTGGGCCTGCCAGTGGGTTTTGCTGCTGGGTGACACTGGAAAAAGGAGACCATATTGACACTGACGGGCATATGGAACCAAACATCCATTGTGACACTAAAGAACCTCACAGAACCGAGAGTCCATGGCAACACAACAGGGCCTTGTGGAACCAAGGGAGTCCAAAGGCCTAAAATTATTCTTGAGTTGTTCTGCCTTGGGAACAGAAACTTCCTTGGTGACAGCTTGGGCTTGGCACATGCTAAGGAAGGCGTCTGTTTGTAATGGGGAAACTCAGAAGTTTTAGATTGCTTGAGAAAAAGAAAAGGAAGAAAACCCATATTTGCCTGAGTGCAGTCAGTTCTCCAAGCAAAGCAGGTCCCAGGTTAATGAGGACAGACAGGATGGGGTTGGGGAATGTGGAGCAAGGTTGTCCACACTGGGTCAGACCTCAAGGCACAGCTTCTCTGAGCAGGCCAGACCTCCTGAGGAGAGACCCTGTATCAATATCAATCACAGAACTCTGCAATCAACTCTGCTCTAAAGAGAAATAGTAGTAAAAGACATGCTTTAAAATAAAAACACTTATTTCTAAGAAGCTCTTTGAAATATTTCTCCATGACTGTAGGAAAAACTTCCTAATGAACTGCACCCGACCAGAGGGAAATCAAGGCAGAGCCATGGTTTTGTCAGGATTTGCTTGATTCCAATGAGCCCCATGGTGCATTTGGTGTTGAGTCCTTGAACCTCAGGGCCTGAGAGGAGTCTAAGTCAGAAGAAAAACCCAAAATGAGATCCATCCCCAACACAGGCTCCTCATGGACTTCTTGGAGGAGAGAACTGGAGGCCACGATTGAGCAAAAACATCTCAGAGACTCAGAGAGGAAAGGAAAAAGGAAAGTACCTTAAAAAACTGAAGTACCTTGAAGCAGTTGAGCCTCACTGAGTGTTGTTACTGAGAAAGGTTCTCAAGAGACTAATTAAAGCAGATAATTGGAGGCAAAGATTGCACAAAGCTCAGACACTCCAACACAAAAGCAAAACCCCAAAGTCCTTGGAAAAACCTGCAGTCCCTGGGAGCATGAAGGAGCCCCCCAGGGCCATTCCCTGACCAAGGCTCCCAGGGACTGGTCCCAGCAGATCCCCAGGCCACTGGGATGTGGGGACTGCTGAGGGCAGGACAAGAGGTGACAGTGCCCAGCCCTGGGGCTGTGCCGGAGGCCCCAGTGGCTCAGGACAAGGTGTCCTCCCAGCCCTTGGTGGCACAGAGCCTGCTGCTTGCCCTAGGCACCAAGAGACTTGGCTTCTCTTTTGTCCTCACCTGTCATCTCTGCCCTCAGTTCTCTGCTCTGATTGAGGCTTGGGGACAATTTCTCACTTGTGTTTCAGTGGGACCCATTAAATCTTCAAGAAACTTTGGAGTTTGATTCTCACTTGAGTTCTTGAGAGGTTTCCTAAGAAAACCATGGCTCTGCCTTGATTTCCTCTCTGGTCTAGTGCAGTTCATCAGGAAGTTTTTCAACCTACTTATGGAGAAATATGTCAAAGAGCTTCTAAGCAGTACGCATTCCTATTTTAAAGACTATTTTTTACTGCTGATCTCTTTGAAGAGAGGTTATTGCAGCATTCTGTATTGATATTGATCCAGGGTCTCTCCTCAGGAGGTTTGGCCTGCTCAGAGAATCTGTGCCTTGAGGTCCGACCCAGTGTGGGCAGCCTTGCCCACATTGCTCAACCTCATCCTGTCTGTCCTCACTCACTGGGACCTGCTTAGGCTGGAGAACTGGCTGCATTGAGAAAAAGAGATGTTTCTCCTTTTTTAAATTTTTCTTTTGAAGCACTCTAAAACTCCTGAGTTTCCCATTACAAACAGACACACCTCAGGTGTGTGCCAGCCCAAGATGCCACCAGAAACACTGCAGAGCTGCTCTGGGCCAGCTGTGAGGGTGGATCATCATCCCAACCTGCGCTGGGCCACTGCCAGGGGCTGTGGCCATGGACACTGCACTGACCCCGCTGCTGGGTTTGGGTGCCACTGCAACCGTGAGACGTTCAACTTTGCTTGGAAACACTGGGGAGGACTGGGACATACTGGGAACCCTGGTAACCCTGGGTGGAAGACACTGGGACATAGGGGGAAAGATACTGGAGTGGACTGAGCCATACTGGGAAACAGTGGGAACTCTATGGGAGACACTGGGATATACTGGGTGTGATACTGGGACAACCTGGAAACATGAGGTATGCTGGTGGGGAGATCTGGGTGGACTGGGATGGACTGTGGGGGTGCACAGAGACACATTGGGACATACTGGGACATACTGGGAGTGATACCAGGTTTATTGGGAGGGACTGGGATGTACTCAGAGGGCCTCTATGGGCACTGGAATTGCGCCTGGCTGTACTGGGGAATAACTGGGCTGGGGAGGGACTGAGGGGTAGAATAGGCTGCTCCTGCCTCTGCCCACACTGCCCGCAGCCAATCAGCACCAAGGATCGGGGGACTCCAGGGGCGGTGCCTGGGGTCGGCACCATCTTTTTTTTTTTTTTGCCTACAACTCCCATCATGCCCCACAGCCCAATTTAACCCCATTGGAGCTGGGACTACAACACCCGTCATGCCCCGTGCCCCACAGAACCCCTGGTATCCGCCTTCCACATGACCCATAAGTGTCCCCCAGACCCTCCAGGATTCCTAAGTGCCCCCTCAGTGCCCATTTTAGACCACCTCAGAAGCGTCCACAAATCCTCTGAATACTCCAAACCTCATGGATGCCTGTTACAGCCACTTGGGAATTCATCTCCTCTTATCCCCGGCAGCTTCAGAATCCTCACACAACACATTTCCACCCCTAAACTCCCACCATGCCCCAAGCGCCCTAAAGAGCACAGTTAGAGCTCCCTAAGCTCCCCCAAGTGCTCCCGAACCATACGTCTCCCTGAGGACCTCTAGTCACAGCTCTGATGCAAAGTGCCCCCAGGTGCTTTCCTGGACCCCAAACACCCGATTTGAGCCACTTCTGGGACTACAGCTCCCATCATGCTCCACTGTTCCTGTAGAGCGCCATTCCAGCCTTGACTTCATGTCCCGTCATGCACTGCGCCACACCGAGAGACATTGCAGCTGTGCCTAGAACGCGTGATTCTCTGCAGTTCCGTTAAACCAAATTATTCCTGCACCTACAATTCCCATCATTTCCCGCACCCCAGAGAGCCCTACCAGAGCCCCCAAGTGCCCGCCTGGAGCCCAAAGGGCCCCAGATTCCCCTTCCTGACCTGCAGGTGCCCCCCTGCAATTCCAGCTGCCACTTCGATGCCCAGATTTTCTGTCAGGATCCCTAAGTACTACTTCAGTACCCTCTCAATGCCCCTAAGTGTCCTTCTGACCCTCAACTTCCTTCCAAATTCCATCCCCAGAACCAAAACAGCCCCAAATGTGCCCAAGAAATGTCTCCATAATACCTCAAAGTGGCCACTTTTACCACGTGGGAAAAAATTATTAGAAAGAATACAAAAGGACTAATAAAAAGACTAATTAGCATAAAGAGGAAGAAATCAATTGCCAATAGTGGTCAATTAATTAATGAAGCAATGACTAATAATTTTTTTGGTTTCTAAAAATGTATGGAGTTTTCAATATTAATATTAAAAAGGTAATAAAAATAATATTATTATAAATATAAAAAATACATATATAACTTTTTTTTTTTTTAATTCTATTTTAATTATAAAGAAAATCCAGTGATTTTCGTTAATGTTTTAGGATCACTCCCAAAAGGTGGATGATGTCAGACATGGTGAGGTTGGGGTTGAAGAGCAGGTTGTCCAAATAGGGCCAGCCCTCAAGTGGCTCATTCTTCTCTGTGCCCAGACCTCTTAAGGAGACATCCAGCATCAACATCACCTGGGGAATGTTTCTGTCAGCTCTTCTCTTAACCGGAAATTTAAAAAATATGCCCTTGAAAAACAGAAGTCACGAGGTGAACTTTGAAATCTTTCTCCTTAACAGAACTCCAAACTGACTCCAGTAAGGTGCACAAGCCCTGGAGTCCTGAAGACAATTGAAAGAAAACAAGAACCTCCTGAGAACTTTCTGGATTTTACTGATCCCCAGGGCAGATTTGGGGCTGAGTCCAGGACCCTCAGGCATTGACAGAAGGTTGAAGAAGCTGCTCAAGGAGTCAGAAGCAAAACTCCAAGTCCCTTGGAGCATCACTGGCCCCACTGAGGGCAGGGACTGCCAAAGGCTGCCCAGGCACTGGTGAGAGCAGATCCTGAGGCCAGGATTGCAGGAGCCAAAGGCGGTGAGCAGGAACTGCAATGTTGAGCAAGGCCTGGACTGGTTGG
>JAREIS010002158.1:0-33201 GCA_030060385.1 Muscicapa striata striata | reverse complement strand
TATGTTTTTAGGGGTAATTAGAGCAAGTTTTGGGCAATTTCCCAGTACTCTTGTCATCCCAGTCACTTTTCTCTTTTCTCTCCGAATTTGCCCTCCTTTTCTCTGCCATTTCATTTTTTAGACACCTCTTACAGATTCTATTTTATCCTTTTTTCTTACATTTCAGGAGGCTTTTCGAGTCATTTCAGCAAGTTTTTGCTTTTTCCAACCTCTACTCATCTCAGGCCATTTCAGGTGGTCACCCCCTTTATTTTCGGGGTTTCTTCCCGCATTTCATTTCATTACATCATATCTCCCTTCCTGCGGGTTTCTCAGACTTTGTCCTTCCATTTCAGGTTTCCATTCCCTTTCCTGAAAGGGAATGAAATCCCTTAAAATTAATAGGATCATTTGGGCAGCTTTGTTATTCTGCACTTCTTGTCATCCCATGCACTTTGATGTTTTCTTGGTTTGGATTTTCCCTGGTTTTTGCTATTCCTTTTTTTAGCAGCCTCTCAACAGGCTCTGGTTTTCCTTTCTCCATGATTCAGCATGTTTTTAGGGATAATTAGACAAGTTTTGGCCATTTGCCTATTGTCATCCCAGTCACTTTTCTGTTTCTCTCGCTTTGATTTGCCTCTTTCTCTGCCATTTCATTTTTTTAGCAACCTCTTACAGATTCTATTTTTCCTTTTCCTTCATTTCAGAGGCTTTCGATCATTTCAGCAGTTTCCTTTATTTCCAGCCACTTCTACTCATCTCAGGCCATTTCAGCGTGGTCACCCTTTATGAATTTCCGGTTTCTTCATGCATTTCATTTCATTACATCATATCTCCTTTCTGCGGGTTTCCAGACTTTGTCCTAGCATTTCAAGTTGAAGGGAATGAAATCCTTGAATTCAATGAGATCATTTGGGTAAGCTTTGGTGCATATCCTGCACTTCTTGTCATCCCTCACTTTCTGTTTTCTTGGTTTGATTTTCCGGTTTTTTATAATTCTTTTCTTTTGACCTCTCAACAGGCTCTGTTTTCCGTTTTCCATGATTCTAGCATGTTTTTAGGTAATTAGAGTAGTTTTGGCCATTTCCTCTTGCATCCAGTACTTTTACTGTTTTCTACGTTTGAATTTCCCCCTTTCTCTCGCCATTCATTTCAACCCTCTAAGATTCTATTTATCCTTTCTTCCTTCATTTCAGAGGTTTTTCCGAGTTTGCAAGTTTTGCTTATTTCCACCACTTCTATCTCAGGCATTCAGCTGCACCCTTATAATTTCGGATTTTCCATCGCATTCATTTCATTACATCATATCTCCTTCCTGGGTTTCTAACTTTGTCCTGATTTGCATTTCATTCCTTTCCTGAAGGAAATCTTCCTTTCAGGAAAGGAATGAATCTCTTATCAATAGGCATCATTTGGGCAAGCTTTGTGCATTCCCTGAATTCTTGTCATCCCATGACTTTGTTTTTCTTGGGATTCGAATTTTCCCCTGGTTTTTTGCTAATTCCTTTCTTTTAGAGCCTCTCAACAGGCTCTGTTTTTCCTTTTCCTCCAGATTCAGCATGTTTTAGGGATAATTAGGCAAGTTTTGGCACTCTTTCTCACTACTTTTCATCCAGTCACTTTTACTGTTTTCTCTTGCTTCTGATTTGCCCTCCTTCTCTCACATTTTCCATTTTTGCAACTCTCTACAGATTCTATTTTGTATCCTTTTCCTTCATCTTCAGGAGGCTTTTCGAGTCTTTCACAGTTTTTGCTTGTTTCCAGCAATTCTATTTTCAGGCCATTTCAGCGTGGTCACCTTTATGAATTTCGGGATTTCTTCCATCGCATTTCATTTCATTACATCATATCTCCTTTCCTGCGGTTTCTCAGACTTTGTCCCTGCCTTTTCAGGAAGGATGAATCTCGATTCAATGACATCATTTGGCAAGCTTTGGTGCATATCCTGCACTTCTGTCATCCATGCACTTTGATTTTTCTGGATTTGATTTCCCTGGTTTTGTAATTCCTTTTCTTTTAGCAGCTCTCAACAGGCTCTGGTTTTCCTTTTCCATGATTCAGCATGTTTTTAGGGTAATTAGAGCAAGTTTTGGGCATTTCCGCACTCTTGTCATCCCAGTCACTTTTACTTTTCTCTCGCTTTGAATTTGCCTCCTTCTCTCGCCATTTCATTTTTGCAACCTCTCTACAGATTCTATTTTATCCTTTCTTCCTTCATTTCAGGAGGCTTTTCGAGTCATTTCAGCAAGTTTTTGCTTTATTTCCAGCCACTCTACTCATCTCAGGCCATTTCAGCGTGGTCACCCTTTATGAATTTCGGATTTCTTCCATCGCATTTCATTTCATTACATCATATCTCCTTCCTGCGGGTTTCTCAGACTTTGTCCATTTAGGTTTCATTCCCTTTCCTGAAAGAGAGATGAAATCCTCGAATTCAATGAGCATCATTTGGGCAAGCTTTGGTGCATATCCTGCACTTCTTGTCATCCCATGCACTTTGACTGTTTTCTTGCTTTCGAATTTTCCCCAGGTTTTTGCTAATTCCTTTCCTTTTAGCAGCCTCTCAATAGGCTCTGGTTTTTCCGTTCTTCCATGATTCTAGCATGTTTTTAAAAAAATTAGAGAAAGTTTTGGGCCATTTCCGTACTACTTGTCATCCCAGTCACTTTTACTGTTTTCTCTCGCTTTAGGGTGCCTTCCCTTTCTCTAGCCATTTCATTTCTTGCAACCTCTCTACAGATTCTATTTTATCCTTTTTCTTCCTTCATTTCAGGAGGTTTTTCAGTCATTTCAGCAAGTTTTTGCTTTATTTCCAGCCACCTCCTACTCATCTCAGGCCATTTCAGCGTGGTCACCCCCTTTATGAATTTCAGGATTTCCTCAGCGCATTTCATTTCCTTCATCTCACCTCTCCCTTCCTGTAGGTTTCTCAGACTTTGTCCTGCCATTTTCAGGATTTCATTTCCACTTTCCTGAGGAAATCCTTCCTTTCAGGAAGGGAATGAAATCCTAAATCAATGAGCATCATTTGGGCAAGCTTTGGTGCATATCCCTGCACTTCTTGTCATCCCATGCATGACTGTTTTCTTTGGTTTGGGACTTTCCCTGGTTTTTTTGCTAATTCCTTTTCTTTTAGCAGCCTCTCAACAGGCTCTGGTTTTCCGTTCTTCCATGATTCTAGCATGTTTTAAGGTAATTAGAGCAAGTTTTGGAAAAATCATTTCAGCACTACTGGTGTCATCCCAGTCACTTTTACTGTTTTCTCTCGCTTTGGAATTTGCCTCCTTACCTTAATTTCATTTTTTGCAATACTCTCTACAGATTCTATTTTATCCTTTCTTCCTTCATTTCAGGAGGCTTTTCGAGTCATTTCAGCAAGTTTTTGCTTTATTTCCCCACCTCTACTCATCTCAGGCCATTTCAGCGTGGTCCCCCCCTTATGAATTTCCGGGTTTCTTCCATAGCATTTCATTTCATTAAATCATATCTCCCTTCCTGCGGTTTCTCAGACTTTGTCCTGCCATTTCAGGATTTCATTCCCTTTCTGAAAGGAAATCCTTCCTTTCAGGAAAGGGAATGAAATCCTGCCGAGTCAATAAGCATCATTTGGGCAAGCTTTGGTGCATATCCCTGCACTTCTTGTCATCCATGCACTTTGACTGTTTTCTTTGGATTCGGAATTTTCCCTGGTTTTTTTGCTAATTCCTTTTCTTTTAGCAGTCACTCAACAGGCTCTGGTTTTTCCTTTCTTCCATGATTCCAGCATGTTTTTAGGGACAATTAGAGCAAGTTTGGGCCATTTCCGGCACTACTTGTCATCCCAGTCACTTTTACTGTTTTTCTCTCGCTTTGAATTTGCCCTCCTTTCTCTCGCCATTTCATTTTTTCTTAGCAACCTCTCTACAGATTCTATTTTTATCCTTTCTTCCTTCATTTCTGGAGGCTTTTCGAGTCATTTCAGCAAGTTTTGCTTTTATCAAGCCCCTCTACTCATCTCAGGCCATTTCAAGTGGTCACCCCCTTTATGAATTTCGGGATTTCTTCAGCGCATTTCATTTCATTCGTCATATCTCCTTCTGTGGGTTTCTCAGACTTTGTCCTGCCATTTAGATTTCATTCCCTTTCCTGAAATCCTTCCTTTCAGGAAAGGAATGAAATCCTGCAATTCAATGAGCATCATTTGGGCAAGCTTTGGTGCATATCCCTGCACTTCTTGTCATCCATGCACTTTGACTGTTTTCTTGGGATTGAGGAATTTTCCCCTGGTTTTTGCTAATTCCTTTTCTTTTAGCAGCCTCTCAACAGGCTCTGGTTTTCCTTTCTTCCATGATTCCAGCATGTTTTTAGGGATAATTAGAGCAAGTTTTGGGCCACTTTTCTGCACTACTTGTCATCCCAGTCACTTTTACTGTTTTCTCTCGCTTTGGGAATTTGCCCTCCCCTTTCTCTCGCCATTTCATTTTTTTAGCAACCTCTCTACAGATTCTATTTTATCCTTTCTTCCTTCATTTCTGGAGGCTTTTCCGAGTCATTTCAGCCAGTTTTGCTTTATTCCAGCCACCTCTACTCATCTCAGGCCATTTCAGAGTGGTCAGCCCCTTTATCAATTTCGGGATTTCTTCCATCGCATTTCATTTCAATACATGATATCTCCCAGCCTGCGGGTTTCTCAGACTTTGTCCTGCCATTAATGAGCATCATTTGGGCAAGCTTTGGTGCATATCCCTGCACTTCTTGTCATCCCATGCACTTTGACTGTTTTCTTGGGATTCGGAATTTTCCCTGGTTTTTGCTAATTCCTTTTCTTTTAGCAGCCTCTCAACAGGCTCTGGTTTTCCGTTCTTCCATGATTCTAGCATGTTTTTAAGGGTAATTAGAGCAAGTTTTGGGCCATTTCAGCACTACTTGTCATCCCAGTCACTTTTACTGTTTTCTCTCGCTTTGGGAATTTGCCCTCCCTTTCTCTCGCCATTTCATTTTTTTCGCAACCTCTCTACAGATTCTATTTTATCCTTTCTTCCTTCATTTCAGGAGGCTTTTCCGAGTCATTTCAGCAAGTTTTTGCTTTATTTCCAGCCACCTCTACTCATCTCAGGCCATTTCAGCGTGGTCACCCTTTATGAATTTCCGGATTTCTTCCAGCGCATTTCATTTCATTACATCATATCTCCCTTCCTGTGGGTTTCTCAGACTTTGTCCTGCCATTTCAGGATTTCATTCCCTTTCCTGAAAGGAAATCCTTCCTTTCAGGAAAGGGAATGAAATCCTGCGAATTCAATGAGCATCATTTGGGCAAGCTTTGGTGCATATCCCTGCACTTCTTGTCATCCCATGCACTTTGACTGTTTTCTTGGGATTCGGAATTTTCCCCTGGTTTTTTTGCTAATTCCTTTTCTTTTAGCAGCCTCTCAACAGGCTCTGGTTTTTCCTTTCCTCCATGATTCCAGCATGTTTTTAGGGATAATTAGAGCAAGTTTTGGGCCACTTTTCTGCACTACTTGTCATCCCAGTCACTTTTACTGTTTTCTCTCGCTTTCAGGGTTTGCCCTCTCTTTCTCTCGCCATTTCATTTTTTTAGCAACGTCTCTACAGATTCTATTTTATCCTTTCTTCCTTCATTTCAGGAGGCTTTTCCGAGTCATTTCAGCAAGTTTTTGCTTTATTTCCAGCCACCTCTACTCATCTCAGGCCATTTCAGCGTGGTCACCCCCTTTATGAATTTCCGGGATTTCTTCCATCGCATTTCATTTCATTACATCATATCTCCCTTCCTGCGGGTTTCTCAGACTTTGTCCTGCCATTTCAGGATTTCATTCCCTTTCCTGAAAGGAAATCCTTCCTTTCAGGAAAGGGAATGAAATCCTGCGAATTCAATGAGCATCATTTGGGCAAGCTTTGGTGCATATCCCTGCACTTCTTGTCATCCCATGCACTTTGACTGTTTTCTTGGGATTCGGAATTTTCCCCTGGTTTTTTTGCTAATTCCTTTTCTTTTAGCAGCCTCTCAACAGGCTCTGGTTTTTCCTTTCCTCCATGATTCCAGCATGTTTTTAGGGATAATTAGAGCAAGTTTTGGGCCACTTTTCTGCACTACTTGTCATCCCAGTCACTTTTACTGTTTTCTCTCGCTTTGGGAATTTGCCCTCCCTTTCTCTCGCCATTTCATTTTTTTAGCAACCTCTCTACAGATTCTATTTTATCCTTTCTTCCTTCATTTCAGGAGGCTTTTCCGAGTCATTTCAGCAAGTTTTTGCTTTATTTCCAGCCACCTCTACTCATCTCAGGCCATTTCAGCGTGGTCACCCCTTTATGAATTTCCGGATTTCTTCCATCGCATTTCATTTCATTACATCATATCTCCCTTCCTGCGGGTTTCTCAGACTTTGTCCTGCCATTTCAGGATTTCATTCCCTTTCCTGAAAGGAAATCCTTCCTTTCAGGAAAGGGAATGAAATCCTGCGAATTCAATGAGCATCATTTGGGCAAGCTTTGGTGCATATCCCTGCACTTCTTGTCATCCCATGCACTTTGACTGTTTTCTTGGGTTTTGAATTTTCCCCTGGTTTTTGCTAATTCCTTTTCTTTTAGCAGCCTCTCAACAGGCTCTGGTTTTTCCTTCTTCCATGATTCCAGCATGTTTTAGGGATAATTAGAGCAAGTTTTGGGCCATTTCCCTGCACTACTTGTCATCCCAGTCACTTTTACTGTTTTCTCGCTTTGGAATTTGCCCTCCTTTCTCTCGCCATTTCATTTTTTTAGCAACCTCTCTACAGATTCTATTTTATCCTTTCTTCCTTCATTTCAGGAGGCTTTTCCGAGTCATTTCAGCAAGTTTTTGCTTTATTTCCAGCCACCTCTACTCATCTCAGGCCATTTCAGCGTGGTCACCCCCTTTATGAATTTCCGGGATTTCTTCCATCGCATTTCATTTCATTACATCATATCTCCCTTCCTGCGGGTTTCTCAGACTTTGTCCTGCCATTTCAGGATTTCATTCCCTTTCCTGAAAGGAAATCCTTCCTTTCAGGAAAGGGAATGAAATCCTGCGAATTCAATGAGCATCATTTGGGCAAGCTTTGGTGCATATCCCTGCACTTCTTGTCATCCCATGCACTTTGACTGTTTTCTTGGGATTCGGAATTTTCCCCTGGTTTTTTGCTAATTCCTTTTCTTTTAGCAGCCTCTCAACAGGCTCTGGTTTTTCCTTTCCTCCATGATTCCAGCATGTTTTTAGGGGTAATTAGAGCAAGTTTTGGGCCATTTCCCAGCACTACTTGTCATCCCAGTCACTTTTACTGTTTTCTCTCGCTTTGGGAATTTGCCCTCCTTTCTCTCGCCATTTCATTTTTTTAGCAACCTCTCTACAGATTCTATTTTATCCTTTCTTCCTTCATTTCAGGAGGCTTTTCCGAGTCATTTCAGCAAGTTTTTGCTTTATTTCCAGCCACCTCTACTCATCTCAGGCCATTTCAGCGTGGTCACCCCCTTTATGAATTTCCGGATTTCTTCCATCGCATTTCATTTCATTACATCATATCTCCCTTCCTGCGGGTTTCTCAGACTTTGTCCTGCCATTTCAGGATTTCATTCCCTTTCCTGAAAGGAAATCCTTCCTTTCAGGAAAGGGAATGAAATCCTGCGAATTCAATGAGCATCATTTGGGCAAGCTTTGGTGCATATCCCTGCACTTCTTGTCATCCCATGCACTTTGACTGTTTTCTTGGGATTCGGAATTTTCCCCTGGTTTTTTTGCTAATTCCTTTTCTTTTAGCAGCCTCTCAACAGGCTCTGGTTTTTCCTTTCCTCCATGATTCCAGCATGTTTTTAGGGATAATTAGAGCAAGTTTTGGGCCACTTTTCTGCACTACTTGTCATCCCAGTCACTTTTACTGTTTTCTCTCGCTTTGGGAATTTGCCCTCCCTTTCTCTCGCCATTTCATTTTTTTAGCAACCTCTCTACAGATTCTATTTTATCCTTTCTTCCTTCATTTCAGGAGGCTTTTCCGAGTCATTTCAGCAAGTTTTTGCTTTATTTCCAGCCACCTCTACTCATCTCAGGCCATTTCAGCGTGGTCACCCCCTTTATGAATTTCCGGGATTTCTTCCAGCGCATTTCATTTCATTACATCATATCTCCTTTCCTGCGGGTTTCTCAGACTTTGTCCTGCCATTTCAGGATTTCATTCCCTTTCCTGAAAGGAAATCCTTCCTTTCAGGAAAGGGAATGAAATCCTGCGAATTCAATGAGCATCATTTGGGCAAGCTTTGGTGCATATCCCTGCACTTCTTGTCATCCCATGCACTTTGACTGTTTTCTTTGGTTTCGGAATTTTCCCCTGGTTTTTTTGCTAATTCCTTTTCTTTTAGCAGCCTCTCAACAGGCTCTGGTTTTTCCGTTCTTCCATGATTCTAGCATGTTTTTAAGGGTAATTAGAGCAAGTTTTGGGCCATTTCCCGGCACTACTTGTCATCCCAGTCACTTTTACTGTTTTCTCTCGCTTTGGGAATTTGCCCTCCCTTTCTCTCGCCATTTCATTTTTTTAGCAACCTCTCTACAGATTCTATTTTATCCTTTCTTCCTTCATTTCAGGAGGCTTTTCCGAGTCATTTCAGCAAGTTTTTGCTTTATTTCCAGCCACCTCTACTCATCTCAGGCCATTTCAGCGTGGTCACCCCCTTTATGAATTTCCGGGATTTCTTCCATCGCATTTCATTTCATTACATCATATCTCCCTTCCTGCGGGTTTCTCAGACTTTGTCCTGCCATTTCAGGATTTCATTCCCTTTCCTGAAAGGAAATCCTTCCTTTCAGGAAAGGGAATGAAATCCTGCGAATTCAATGAGCATCATTTGGGCAAGCTTTGGTGCATATCCCTGCACTTCTTGTCATCCCATGCACTTTGACTGTTTTCTTGGGATTCGGAATTTTCCCTGGTTTTTTTGCTAATTCCTTTTCTTTTAGCAGCCTCTCAACAGGCTCTGGTTTTTCCTTTCTTCCATGATTCCAGCATGTTTTAGGGGTAATTAGAGCAAGTTTTGGGCCATTTCCCGGCACTACTTGTCATCCCAGTCACTTTTACTGTTTTCTCTCGCTTTCGGAATTTGCCCTCCCTTTCTCTCGCCATTTCATTTTTTTAGCAACCACTCTGAAGATTCTATTTTATCCTTTCTTCCTTCATTTCAGGAGGCTTTTCCGAGTCATTTCAGCAAGTTTTTGCTTTATTTCCAGCCACCTCTACTCATCTCAGGCCATTTCAGCGTGGTCACCCCCTTTATGAATTTCCGGGATTTCTTCCATCGCATTTCATTTCATTACATCATATCTCCCTTCCTGCGGGTTTCTCAGACTTTGTCCTGCCATTTCAGGATTTCATTCCCTTTCCTGAAAGGAAATCCTTCCTTTCAGGAAAGGGAATGAAATCCTGCGAATTCAATGAGCATCATTTGGGCAAGCTTTGGTGCATATCCCTGCACTTCTTGTCATCCCATGCACTTTGACTGTTTTCTTGGGTTTCGGAATTTTCCCCTGGTTTTTTTGCTAATTCCTTTTCTTTTAGCAGCCTCTCAACAGGCTCCGGTTATTCCTTTCCTCCGTAATTGCAGCATGTTTTTAGTGATAATTAGAGCAAGTTTTGGGCCATTT
This sequence comes from Muscicapa striata striata, assembly GCA_030060385.1. Lineage (NCBI taxonomy): Eukaryota > Metazoa > Chordata > Aves > Passeriformes > Muscicapidae > Muscicapa > Muscicapa striata. Next base: position 23,579 of record JAREIS010002158.1, on the reverse strand, counting down.
CCCAGCACTACTTGTCATCCCAGTCACTTGTACTGTTTTCTCTCGGTTTCAGAATTTGCCCTCCCTTTCTCTCGCCATTTTATTTTTTTAGCAACCACTCTGAAGATTCTATTTTATCCTTTCTTCCTTCATTTCAGGAGGCTTTTCCGAGTCATTTCAGCAAGTTTTTGCTTTATTTCCAGCCACCTCTACTCATCTCAGGCCATTTCAGCGTGGTCACCCCCTTTATGAATTTCCGGGATTTCTTCCATCGCATTTCATTTCATTACATCATATCTCCTTTCCTGCGGGTTTCTCAGACTTTGTCCTGCCATTTCAGGATTTCATTCCCTTTCCTGAAAGGAAATCCTTCCCTTTCAGGAAAGGGAATGAAATCCTGCGAATTCAATGAGCATCATTTGGGCAAGCTTTGGTGCATATCCCTGCACTTCTTGTCATCCCATGCACTTTGACTGTTTTCTTTGGTTTCGAATTTTCCCCTGGTTTTTGCTAATTCCTTTTCTTTTAGCAGCCTCTCAACAGGCTCTGGTTTTCCTTTCTTCCATGATTCCAGCATGTTTTTAGGGATAATTAGAGCAAGTTTTGGGCCATTCCCTGCACTACTTGTCATCCCAGTCACTTTTACTGTTTTCTCTCGCTTTTGAATTTGCCCTCCCTTTCTCTCGCCATTTCATTTTTTTAGCAACCTCTCTACAGATTCTATTTTATCCTTTCTTCCTTCATTTCAGGAGGCTTTTCCGAGTCATTTCAGCAAGTTTTTGCTTTATTTCCAGCCACCTCTACTCATCTCAGGCCATTTCAGCGTGGTCACCCCCTTTATGAATTTCTGGGATTTCTTCCATCGCATTTCATTTCATTACATCATATCTCCCTTCCTGCGGGTTTCTCACACTTTGTCCTGCCATTTCAGGATTTCATTCCCTTTCCTGAAAGGAAATCCTTCCTTTCCTGAAAGGGAATGAAATCCTTCGAATTCAATGAGCATCATTTTGGCAAGCTTTGGTGCATATCCCTGCATTTCTTGTCATCCCATGCACTTTGATTATAAATAAGCACAACGGGCCTTAAAAGCCAATTATGTAGCCAATTTATTATTACAGAAAAGAGTATGCAAATATGCAGCGCTGGGCGACGGGGGGGTCGCTGCCTTCCCCAAATCCTCCGCCGCACCGACTGTGTTCCGGATCCCCCTTTTTAGGGCCTCCGTTTTCTCTGCCAGGTCATCCTTCCGGCCACTTTGCGCTTGCTCCGTCAGTTGCTAGGGGTCTTTTCCTGCCTCCTGGTGGTTTTTGATGAGGGCCCATCACGGTCTTTTTGGCGTCTTCTTCCTTGAACCTAGCGCTGCAATTATCTACAGACATTTGTGAATATGCAAGCATAGCAGTTACCCGTCCTTGCGGGCTCGCCAGCAAGGCGGGATAATTTACAACCAGCTTCTTTTCAAGGTCTGTTAGATAAGTGAGGCAAAAGGCTTATCTAAACAAAGCAGGACACTAGGGCAGTTAACTGTCTCACTGCCAGACACTAAGCGGGCAAAAGGTCCCTCTTTTTATTACCTATCCCATGTAGGGTTGTTTGTTTATACACTCTTCTTCCTCAATGAGCAATAGACAGTGAACAAAAGGTCACTTGTTTCATCACAATCCCCCTTTTTTTTTTTTTAACCCTTTTGTTCACTGTATCTTACCAGTTCTTTTCTGCTGAGTTCTAAATAGTCTTCCATTTCCCCCCCATTTAGCGACTCATACTTTGCTCTAACAAGCATTAAATGAGCAGCCTCTAATCTCCTCTTGACTATACTGATAAGTTTGTTAAAAATACAGGGTCCAAAGGTCAGCGTTAAAACAAACAGAATTAGTGGTCCCGCTATAGTGGACAAGAGGGTCGTTAACCAGGGGGATTTACTGAACCAAGATTCATACCAGTTTTGTTGTGCTTCTCTTTCTTGTTTTCTCTTTTTTAGTCCCTCTTGTAATTTTGCCATGGTCTCCCTTATAACTCCGCTTCGGTTAGCATATACACAACATTCCTCTCTAAGTGCAGCACATAAACCTCCTTGTTGTAAAAGCAGTAAATTTAGTCCCCTTCTATTTTGCAAGGTCACTTCAGCTAGCGAATCTAGGGAGTCTGTGAGATCTTTTATGGATTTATCAATTCTCCTTAGATCTTCGTCTACTGACACCCTGAGCTCTTTAAATCCCGCTTGTTGATTTACTAAGGACGCTACCCCTGTTCCCACTCCAGCTGCTCCTATACCTAGTAATACAGCCACTGTTAATGCTGTGAAGGGCTCTCGTTTCACTAAATGGGGTTTCTCTAGAGTTTGGTATTGAGCATACACATATTCTTCGGGATGGTAGGTAATTCGGGGAACTATTAGGACTTGTATGCAAAACTCATAGGTTTCATTAAAGGCTTTTGTAAAGATGCACGGGGTTACCCCTAAAGTGTTACAGACCCATTTTGAATTTACAGCCGGAAGGAGCCACGCGGCCGGCTCCTTTGGATCTGATACAGACATTTTTACATGGCATAGGTGGTTCTTGTCTCTAGGTATATTTCCCACACATCTCCCCTTTCCACTCACTTGAGCCATTGATATTCTCTGGACACTACCTTGTTCCTTTTCCCATAAACACTCCCTCGGGTTTGTTCCGTTAACTCGTCTTGACTCAGCGACGGACCCTATAGCCTCATAAAAGGGTGGTTTCACTATGTAACACAGCCAGCATTCTTCGGTTAAATTAGGGTAGGTCTGGTTTAGTGCCTTATAGGTTGCTTGCATCACCCTCCAAAGTGTATTATATTCTTTGGTGGGCTCGAGCCAACCTCTGGACTCATTTTTGGCTTCTGTCTCATTCTCTCTCGGGGAAAAATCTGCAACATTTCTTTTGCCCCCGTCTCCAATGACTGGGTTAGGTCCCACAGGGCTTGGATCATGTGGTACAGGCTCTTTTTTTATTAGGATCATATTGCCTCTATCCTTCCCTGGTTCCCAGAGACGGATCCCCCATGTTTTTCCTAATAACCATTCAGCTTTTTCTGGCTGGGAGACATTAAGATATACAAAGGAGCAGGTTCCTCTGGATAACATCTCTCCTGAGGGTCCCCTCCAGGGTTTGGCACAGCCTACCGGTCCAAATCCTGCCTTCAAAAAAGGATCTCCTCTCGTCCTCCAGTCAGAGGCAATGGTTTCACAGCCCCAATATCCACAAAAGTACTCCCCTGGGTAATTACAATACGACTTTCCTGGGTTTGATACCGGACACATGTAAAATCCTGTTAAATTCACAACTCTCCCACACCGTAGTATGTTAGCTAGGTTACATAGTCCCACTATGAAACTCGGTGCTCCTACAGCAACAACTGTTTGTAATGGACTAGAGGCATCCCATCTAGTGAGGGACCATTTGAAGGGCTCATGGCTTTCTTGTGTTCCCTTTACCAGTCCCATCATTATTATTATTATTATGTACACCATTAGAGTTAGGTGACACCCAATGCCAGAGCAGTAAATAGAATTAGTTCTTTCTCTAACCCCCTTAATGCTATCACCTTCAAGCCTCCGGTTACCGAGGGTTGTAAGCACCTTCGCTGTTATTCCTGTGTGAGATTCCCTTTCCCCTCTCCTTACCCTCTGCCTCGCTCGCCAGCTAGGTTGCTGCTAGCTGCGAGGTGTACCATCTTCACGGCAGCAAGGATATTCTTCAGGGGCGGAACTCACTCCTCTTTTCCACTTCTTTTTGGAATGCCAATTTTTATCCTTTAATGGTGGAATATCACACCTGAGTCTTTTTACTTGCTTACGACACTTGACTGACACGATGTCTGTGTTAAATGGTCCGGGAGGTTCGTTGGGGTGATAGCAATATAAGTCAGGGTTTACCCCTTTGGAATATATTTGCCACCAGAGCGGGGATCCCACTTTCAGCTCTCGAGTTGCTACTTTTTGGCTTAAGGCCAAAGCAGTCAACTCACGCTGCTCCTCCCAGCAGGGCTGGCATACACTCTTAGGAGCCCTCCCTTTCTGGCAGTGGACCCACCACAACTCCTTACAATTTTTACAACAGAAACATACAAACGGATAACAATTGCAATCTAGCCAACTACACGCTACTCTAATATCGTTATGCTTCACAGTTTTTTCTCCATTATATAATTGATCATTGTACTTTAATCTCACAGGTCTGTAATATGGCTGCTGAGCAAGTTCCTCTAAATTCCCACAGTATCCTGGTGACTCAGAAGTTCCAATTAACTCTTTCTGTAGTGACCAATTATCCCCTACCCAAATGTCCCCCGCGTCCATGTACCCTCCTGGGTGTCAAGATGAGGTTTTTTTTTTTTTTTTTTTTTTTTTTTTTCAAGTGGGCTTTAAGTCCCGGCTGTTCCTTTTATTTCCTAGTGGGTGTTATTTTTCTCGGAGAATCCGGATGGATCTACTGGTCCCTTTATTCGGCTGGCATGAGTCCACCCCTTCTCTGCTGTGCGTACCGCGGTGTCTGTTGTAAGTAACACCAGATATGGTCCTTCCCACTTCGGTGTTAGCGGGTTTTCTTTCCAACTCCGGATCAGAACCCAATCTCCCGGTTGTACCTGATGTAACACAAGATCTAGAGGTGGTCTCTGAGCCCACATTCCTTTTCCCATAGCTGTTTTTAAACTTCATTAGAGTTATTAAATATTTGTTGAGATGTTGATCACTAATGTTGGGGTTAGTCTGGACCTTCTCTAGGTTATACGGCATTCCATATAGCATTTCAATGGGGACAACCCCACATCTGCCCGCGGCTGAGTCCTAATATTTAATAAGGCTAAGGGAATGCATTTTACCCATGATAATTTTGTCTCTAATACCAATTTAGTCAGCTGTTTCTTTATTTCCCCGTTCATTCTTTCTACCCTTCCCGAGCTTTGTGGGTGGTAAGGAGTATGTTTCTCCCAATTTATTCCTAGCGCTTTTGCTAATTCTTGTGTTACTTTTGATGTGAAATGCGGGCCTTTATCTGAATCGATAGTCTCAGGCACCCCGTACCTGGGCACTATTTCTTCGAGCAAAGTCTTTACTACTGTTTGGGCTGTTTCCTGACCGTCGGAAACGCTTCTACATAATGGGTAAGATGATCTACTATTACCAAAAGATATCTAATCCGCCCTACTTTGGGTAGCTCTGTAAAGTCTATTTGCAGATTTGCAAACGGTCTTTTTGCCAATGGCCGCCCCCCTAGAGGTAATTTTCTTAGGTTGCTACGATTGACTCGTAGGCAGGTAGGACAGTTCTTGGTGACATGCTTAGCCATATCTCGTAGTCCAATGCTCATAAATTTAGTCGCGAAATGGTCGACTAACCCTTGGTCCCCCCAGTGTGTCCCCTGATGTAACCTATACAACATCCGCTGGGCTACTGCCTTGGGCAATACTTCTCGCCCGTCTCCTGTCATCCACCTCCCCCTATCTTCTTTTACCCCCATTTTCCTCAATTTTTCTTTTTCTTCATCAGTAAATATAAGTTCCACATCTTCCTTCTCCAGTGTTTTCCTAATATATGGCTTCTCCTTCAAAACCATCTCCCTTACTGCTGCCCTTTTTGCCTCTTGATCAGCGGCGTTATTTCCCCTGCTCTTAAAGTCCATTCCCGGCCGATGTCCCTTTAAGTGCACTACTGCTATCTTTTTTGGTCCCCTTAGGGCTTGTAATACTTCTACTATAAGCTTTTGATGGACTAACCCCTTCCCCTGTGAATTTTTAGCCCTCTTTCTTCCCATAATTTCCCAAAGGTATGCACTACCCCGAATCCATACTTGGAATCGGTATATATCGTCCCTCCTTTCCCCTTAGGAGTGTCAAGGCCCGTATAGCATACAGTTCACACGCTTGGGCTGACCATGACCTGTCTAAGGCTCCCGATTCTATTACCCGTAAATCAGGTCCTCCTATAATAGCATAACCAGATTTCCTTTCCCCTTCTACTATCCTGGAGGATCCATCCACAAATAGTTTTTCCCCTTCATCTAATTCCTCCTCCTCTAAGAGGGCCTAATCTTCATTTGTTCTTCTATAGTAGCTAAACAATCATGGGTTAAGGGTCCTTGTTCCATTTTTCCATACAGGAAGGCAGCTGGATTTTGTAGAGTGGTGGTTTCTAGGGTAAAATCTGGTGCTTCTAGTAGAATCCCTTCATATTTCAGGAGTCTGGCATCAGATATCCATTTATCTGCCTTTTGTTGCATTACACCCGGATATTATGGGGAGACAGTACCTTTAGGCTGCTATTAAAGGTGATTTTCCTAGCTTCCTCTACTAACAATGCACATCCTGCCAACATCTGTAGGCATGTGGGCCAGCCTCTGCTTACAGGGTCTAGAATTTTTGATAAATATGCCACAGGTTTCTTTTTCCCTGCCCAATCCTGGGTAAGCACTCCAAATGCAATTCCTTCTTCTATATTTACGAACAAAAAGAATGGCCTCTTTAAATCTGGGAGACTCAGAACCGGAGCATGAACTAAACTCTCTTTTAATCCCTCCAGTTTATCTGTGTCCTCCTGGGTCCACTTCATTAACCCTTCTTGTGCTAGCTTTTGATATAAAAATCTAGCTTTACTACTATAGTTTTCAATCCATTGTCTACAATACCCCGTGAGGCCTAAGATTTGCCGAATCTGTCTTTTATTCTTTGGTATTGGTAGCGATAAGATAGCTTGAATTCTCTCAGGGTCTATCTTCTTTTCGCCCCTTTTCAAATAATGCCCTAGGTATTTTACTTCTTCTTCCACAAACTGCAATTTGGCCTTTGAAACCTTCAGGCCCTTGAGTCCTAGAAAATTTAGGAGCTTTATACTCTCCCTTCTTACCTTTTCCTCTTCTTTCCCTGCTAACAACAAATCATCAACATATTGTACCAGGGTTACCCCAGGACCTGTCTGGTAATCCGTTAAAATCTGCTCCAGCGCCTGCCCGAACAAGTTTGGGGATTCAGTAAATCCCTGGGGCAATACTGTCCATCTAAGCTGTTGCTTCCTTCCAGTGTCCGGGTCTTCCCACTCAAAGGCAAAGTAATCCCTACTAGATTCATCAAGGGGGCAAGCCCAAAAGGCGTCCTTCAAGTCTATCACACTGTACCATAAATCATTTGGGCCTAGTTTACTCAGCAGCGTGTATGGGTTTGCCACCACTGGGAATCTGGCTATGGTTCTCTTGTTTATTTCCCTTAAGTCATGTACCAGGCGATAGGACCCATCCGCCTTTTTAACTGGGAGGATCGGTGTATTGTATGGTGACATGCAAGGTTCTAACAACCCCGGCTCAGTAGCCTGTCTACTTCAGGCTTTAACCCTTTCCTTCCCTCTAGGGATATGGGATACTGCTTTATTCTTACAGGTATTTCAGGGTTTTTATTTTGACCTTAAAAGGGGAAATCCTTAATCGCCCCACACTTCCAGGGTTATACCATACTTCGGTTTATTTCTTTCTCATCTTCTTGCCTCAAAGGGCAGAGTCTAATTCTTATTTCTTTTTCCATCACCTCTATTTGGATACCCAATTCTATAATCATATCTCTGCCCAATAAATTGTAATCTGATTCTGGGACTAACAAAAAGTCCCCTACCCTATTTTAGATTCTGATTCCACCATCACCTCCTTTATTATTTTCACATCAAAGGGTTCTCCATTTGCCCCAACTACTGTGGCAGTGTCCCTAGACAGGGCACAACCTTTGGGTAAGGACTGGAGCGTTGATCTTTCTGCACCAGTATCGACCAGGAAGATAATTTCCTGGCCGTGGGGACCCACTTTTAACTTTATCAAGGGCTCCTTTTGATGTTTTGGGTCCCTAAGAGATAGAGCCCCTGACCCCCCTAGTCCTCCTTAAACTCCTTCTCATCTCTGATCCGAACGCGACATTCCCTCTTGAAGTGCCCCTTCTTTCCACAGTAAAAGCACACTTTCAAATCCTGCCTCTCACCAGGACCCCGAACTTCAGCCGACTTCCGCCCAAACTGCTTCGGTCCCTTTTCCCGCTCCCTGCTTTCTTCGCATTGCAGCCACCATCATTCTGACTTGTCGTTTATGACTTTCCTCTTCCCTTCGCACATAAACTTTCTGTGCTTCCCTTAATAGTTCATCCAGTCCCCTGTCTTGCCAATCCTCTAACTTTTGTATCTTTTTTCTAATATCCTCCCAAGATTTTGAAACAAAATGCACTTTTAATACTGCCTGCCCCATTTGATCATCTGGATTCATCCCGAATAAAGTTGAAAATTTTTCCGTAGCCTTTCTAACCATTCTGTGGGGTCTCATCCTTCTTTTGTCTTTCATTAAAGGCCTTATTGAGGTTTTGGCCTCGCGGGACTGACTCTCTAATCCCCTGCACAATTATTGTCCTAAGGTCTTGCATATGGACTCTATGAGCTGGATTTTGATGGTCCCAATTGGGGTTCTGCAAAGGCCACTTGATATCTGCTGCTGGTCCTTGCATGTGCTGTGCGTCCCAAATATGCATGCCTTCCCTCCTGATCATATTCTTTTCTTGACCGTGAACAAGATGTTTAATATGGACTGTAATTCTTCCCAAGTATACATGCTCGGCCCTAGGAATTGATCTACTCTCTCTGCCACCCCAGTGGATCTTCTAATAGATGTCCCATCTCTTTCTTAAAATCCCTAACATCCCCTGAACTGAGAGGTACTGATACAAACCCTATACCTGGCTGTGGCTCTCCCATCGGTATTTCCCTCAGTGGGTATAGTCCTTCCCGGGCTCTACTGCGGGTAACCGGCCCGCATGCTCTGACTGGTCAGAATCCGAATCCTCTCCAGGAGGTGCCCTGGGGTCTACTGTTCCCGGTACTTGAGGTGGGGGTATATACGGAGGAACTATCAAAGTTTCCTCTAGCTGGCTTCCCTTTTCTTATTCTTATTTTCCTTGATTTTCTGCTAATTTAAAGATAAATACCTCCGGCCGTTCCACCCAGATCTTTGCATAGTCACTTTCCTCTGCACAAAGGGTTTCTTAGTGTTCACCCAAATATTCAGTTTTTGTTTCACCCAATCCTCTGAGGACCCGTATATGGGCCAAAACACATTCTTTGAGATTTCCTTCCCACCCCATACTTCCACACAGTAGTGTATCATTTTAGCTCTGTCTTTTCCTGTGTGCCTAAAAATGTTCCCAATTATCTAACAGAAATCCTAAGGGACTTTCTCTAGGTATAGGTGGGAGCCTAATGGTCACAGGGGCTTACTCTTCCCTGTCCCATTCTTCCGAGTGCCTTCAATCACACAATCAACTTTCTTTCCCCTGGTTCGTGGCCCAAGCCCTCGCGGGTCTGTGGGAATCGCACTACTGAGGGTCCGCTCTCGCTTGGGAGTCTGGCTGCCAGCACCCCTCTAGTCCACACACCACACAGTCGCACTCCGGGATCCCAACCCCGCCCGGACGGTTCCGTAATACTTACGCGTCCCGCTGCGTCTTCGTCCGGACCTTGTGCACAAGCTTTAAGGGGTGTACTGGGCCCTCGAACCTCCTTTGCTTTCCTCTTTTCCTCACTTTAGGTTCGTCGGTCGGGCGGGATGAAATCAAGTCCCGGGGCCACCGGGTCGGTGGGGCGCCCCCTTTAGACAAGGAATTTTTCCCGAATTCCGATCCAGTCGCGGCACCAGGTTGTTATAAATAAGCACAACGGGCCTTAAAGCCAATTATGTAGCCAATTTATTATTACAGAAAAGAGTAAGCAAATATGCAGCGCTGGGCGGCAGGGTCGCTGCCTTCCCAAATCCTCCGCCGCACTGACTGTTCCGGATCCCCCTTTTTTAGGGCCTCCGCTTTCTCTGCCAGGTCATCCTTCCGGCCACTTTGCGCTTGCTCCGTCAGTTGCTAGGGTCTTTTTCCTGCCTCCTGGTGGTTTTGATGAGGGCCCATCACGGTCTTTTTGGCGTCTTCTTCCTTGAACCTAGCGCTGCAATTATCTACAGACATTTGTGAATATGCAAGCATAGCAGTTACCCGTCCTTGCGGGCTCGCCAGCAAGGCGGGATAATTTACAACCAGCTTCTTTTCAAGGTCTGTTAGATAAGTGAGGCAAAAGGCTGATCTAAACAAAGCAGGACACTAGGGCAGTTAACTGTCTCACTGCCAGACACTAAGCGGGCAAAAGGTCCAACTTTTTATTACCTATACCATGTGGGGTTGTTTGTTTATACACTCTTCTTCCTCAATGAGCAATAGACAGGGAACAAAAGGTCACTTGTTTCATCACACATTTCCGAGACATTTTAGCAAGTTTTTGCTTCATTTCCAGCCACCACTACTCGTCTCAGGCCATTTCAGCGTGGTCACCCCCTTTATGAATTTCCGGGATTTCTTCCATCGCATTTCATTTCATTTCATCATATCTCCCTTCCTGCGGGTTTCTCAGACATTTTCCTGCCATTTCAGGATTTCATTCCCTTTCCTGAAAGGAAATCCTTCCTTTCAGGAAAGGGAATGAAATCCTGCGAATGCAATGAGAATCATTTGGGCAAGCTTTGGTGCATATCCCTGCATTTCTCGTCATCGCATGCACTTTGACTGTTTTCTTCGGTTTGAATTTTCCCTGGTTTTTGCTAATTCCTTTTCTTTTAGCAGCCTCTCAACAGGCTCTGGTTTTCCTTTCCTCCATGATTCCAGTATGTTTTAGGGGTAATTAGAGCAAGTTTTGGGCCATTTCCCGCACTTCTTGTCATCCCAGTCACTTTTACTCTTTTCTCTCGGTTTGAATTTGCCCTACCTTTCTCTGCCATTTCATTTTTAACAATCACTCTAGAGATTCTATTTTATCCTGTCTTCCTTCATTTCCGGAGGCTTTTTCAAAGTCATTTCAGCAAGTTTTGCTTTATTTCCAGCCACCTCTACTCATCTCAGGCCATTTCAGCGTGGTCACCCCTTTATGAATTTCGGGATTTCTTCCATCGCATTTCATTTCATTACATCATATCTCCCTTCCTCTACGGGTTTCTCAGACTTTGTTCTGCCATTTCAGGATTTCATTTCCTTTCCTGAAAGGAAGGATTTCCTTTCAGGAGGGAATGAAATCCTGTTCAATGAGCATAATTTGGGCAAGCTTTGGTGCATATCCCTGCACTTCTTGTCATCCCATGCACTTTGACTGTTTTTTTCGCTTTTGGAATTTTCCCCTGGTTTTTTTGCTAATTCCCTAATTTGCTAATTTCCCTAATGCTAATTTGCTAATTCATTTGAGCAAGTTTTTGCTTTATTTCCAGCCACCTCTACTCATCTCAGGCCATTTCAGCGTGGTCACCCCCTTTATGAATTTCCGGGATTTCTTCCATCGCATTTCATTTCATTACATCATATCTCCTTTCCTGCGGGTTTCTCAGACTTTGTCCTGCCATTTCAGGATTTCATTCCCTTTCCTTTCAGGAAAGGGAATGAAATCCTGCGAATTCAATGAGCATCATTTGGGCAAGCTTTGGTGCATATCCCTGCACTTCTTGATATCCCATGCACTTTGACTGTTTTCTTGGGTTTCGGAACTTTCCCTTGGTTTTTTTGCTAATTCCTTTTCTTTTATCAGCCTCTCAACAGGCTCTGGTTTTTCCTTTCCTCCGTGATTCCAGCATGTTTTTAGGGGTAATTAGAGCAAGTTTTGGGCCACTTTTCTGCGCTACTTTTCATCCCAGTCACTTTTAATTTTTTCTCTCGCTTTCAGAATTTGCCCTCGCTTTCTCTCGCCATTTCATTTTTTTAGCAACCTCTCTACAGATTCTATTATATCCTTTCTTCCTTCATTTCAGGAGGCTTTTCCGAGTCATTTCAGCAAGTTTTTGCTTTATTTCCAGCCACCTCTACTCATCTCAGGCCATTTCAGCGTGGTCACCCCCTTTATGAATTTCCGGGATTTCTTCCATCGCATTTCATTTCATTACATCATATCTCCTTTCCTGCCGGGTGTTGAAGGTTGGGATTGTGTTCCTTCAATGTATGAGTGGGGAGAATTTTTTCCCATTGTAATTGTAACAGAACCCGCCGGCTGTGCCCAGGGTTTGTGATGGCCCTGGACGGGTGGGTGGGTAGGACCGGAGCTACCTGGAGGGGGATGCAGGCTTCCGGGGAAGGGGGGGAGCTACTCAGGGGAGCACGAGGCTTCTGGAGGGGCCTGGCTGTTTTATGGAGAGAGAGAGGGGGAGGGGGAACTTCTCCAGTCTGCTCGGCGGTGTGAGGAGGTAGGAGACGCTGGAGCCGGCTGCATTTCAGCTGCCCAGCATCTGCCCTGCTACCTCGGAGGCACTGCTGACCACCAAAGACCAAATACTTCCTACCTCTGGGAATACAACTGGTCATCTGGACACAGGCCTGGAGCGAAGAGCTCCCACCTGAGCCAGACCGGCCGCGGCTGTTCCACTCCACCTCCCTGGCTCCCGCCTGTGCCCGCAGCTGTGCCGGCCCTGCTACAGCTACACCCCCAGGAACGGACACAGACCGAGTGTCTCCGCGTCTAAGAAAGGACTACAACTGACTTTTTCTTCTGTTTTTCATCGATAATTTTAATAATTACTGTTGTTTTCTACTTGTGCTGTGAGTTAGAGTAGTAAAGAGCTGTTACTTTTACCTCCTTATCTCCACCTTGAGTCCTTGATTTGAAACAATTATAACACTCGGAAGGGGGGTGACATTGATTTCTCTATTTCAAAGGGAAACTTCTGCCGTTTTTGGCAGAACCCTGTCCTAAAACAAAGACAGATTTTGGCGCCCAAGTGGGGCTGAGGGCATTAAAAGGCGAGTTAAGAGAGGAGTAGCAGCTCTTAAGCAGCAACATGTTGTCTAGTTTAATCTGGTTTGGGCTCCACGTGGTCACAGATATTTCTCTCCCATTTGCAAGCCCTTTTTTGAATATGGGCCCCCTCACCAAATTTATTGCAGCTATGATCCGATTAGTGTTTTGGATTGATTTTGTCAGGAATTCATGGGTTTTTAATTTTTTCTGGAAATTTGCCACATGGATCCTGAGCTATCGTACTCTAACTGCGTGTTTCTGGGATTATTTCAACAATGGTACTTACTGTGAGGCAATGAATGCAAGGGAAACTTTCTCCCAACTTGTCACCCAGTTTTTTGAGGCTACCCCACCAGTTTTCAAGGATTTCAGATTTGCTTTAATTGCTAGTATTATTATTCCGTGGCTGGTGTTGCTGATGGGCCTGCTTTACTTAGCATTCAGAAACAAGGGAATACTGGCTTGGATAACAACCGTGAAACCTGCTGCCCCAGACCCTGCCCCTGTCCCAGAGACTAGGGATGCTGCCCCAGACCCTGCCCCTGTCCCAGAGACTAGGGAGGCTGCCCCAGAGCCTGCCCCTGTCCCAGGGAATAGGGATGCTGCCCCAGAGCCTGCCCCTGTCCCTGAGACTAGAGATGCTGGCCCAGAGCCTGGTGTTGACCCACAGCCCACTGCAGAAATGAACCAGCCAGAGTGGGTGGGGGTTCTAGTGAAGGAGATACGGGACATGGGCCAGGTGTTGAAGGAGCACTTTTCCCCAGCTAGTGAGAAACCCTCCCCTGCCCTAAAGAGGAGAGTCTGATGGTGCTGCAGTGGAACCCATAGATGTTACATCTGTCCAGGTTCCAGCTGGATCACAGGGGCAGTCACAGTCAACAGCAGTTGCCCCTGTGGAAACTAGGAAATCTAAGATTAAGACAAAGCACCTAGATAGTGGGGATCAGCCAGGAGGGTCCTCACAATCAGCAAGGAAGCCAGAGGTTGAGATTGTCACCGAGTCTCTCTCATATGACACTCTCCGTAACCTGCGAAAAGACATTGTGCGACGGGGCCGTGAGCCTTTTACAACCTGGTTACTTCGTGTCTGGGACCTTATGGGGAGAGGTGTACAACTGGATGGCACTGAGGCCAGGAATTTGGGATCCTTGTCCCAGGACTCAGGTGTGGACCAGACATTCGTAAGGGAGCAAGGCCTCCTTTCCCTTTGGGAACGGCTTCTAATGAGTGTGAGAGAGAAGTTTATCCACAAAGAGAGAATGCAGGAGCACCACCATAGAATGCGCTGGAAGACCATTGATGAAGGGATCCAGCAGCTGAGGGAAGTGGCAGTATTAGAGGTACTCTTTGGGATGGATGGACAGCATGACAATGACCCTGACAAGGTCAGGTGCACAGGGCAGATGTTGTGGGATCTGGCAACCCTGGGGCCATCTGAATTTACTACCTACATTGCACTGATTAGGGCTGATGACCACCGAGAGACAGTAGGTTCTGTTGCCAGCAAGCTCAGGAATTTTGACAGTATGATTAATGGCCCAGTGCAGGCCAAGGTCTCTGCTGTGGCCAGGGACCTCCAACAGGTCCAAGAGGAGATGAAGGGGATGAGAGGGTTGAAAGGAGAGGTGAGGGAGATTATAAGGGAGGAGATAAGGAAGATCAATGCAGCACCAGTACGAGTCACAGGCCCCAAATCTCACACCCAACGCCCCCCAGCTAAGGACAGAGGATACCCCTCACGAACTGACCTGTGGTTCTTCCTGCGAGACCATGGGGAAGGCATGGAAAAATGGGATGGGAAGCCCACTTCTGTCCTGGCAGCACGGGTGCATCAGCTCAGGGAGGGAAATGCCAACCGAGGGAACCGCGCTAAAATGAAGGTAGCCTCGACCTCCTACAACCAAGGTGCAGGGTACTACAGAAGGGAGGATGATCTGTCAGATCCCCTGGAAGGGACCTCCACTATGTATGCCCAGGAAGGAAATAATAACCAGGGCTAGAGGGGCCCTGCCTCTAGCCAGGGAGAGGCATGGGATAACAGGATCTACTGGGTACTGTGGGTGCGATGGCCTGGCACATCAAAGCCACAGAAACATAGAATGTCAGTTGATACTGGTTCAGAATGCACCCTGATACCATCAGAACATGTGGGGAAGGTACCTGTTTCCATTGTTGGGGTGACAGGGGGATCACAGGAATTTACTTTGCTGGAAGCTGAGATTAGCCTGACAGGGAAGGGGTGGCAGAAACATCCGATTGTGACTGGCCCAGGGGCACCGTGCATTCTAGGCATAGACTTCCTCAGGAATGGCTACTACAAAGATCCAAAGGGACTCAGGTGGGCTTTTGGAATAGCTGCTGTAGTGACAGAGAGCATTAAGCAGTTGAACACCTTGCCTGGACTGTCAGAAAATCCATCTGCAGTGGGACTCCTGAAAGTGACAGAGCAACAGGTACCAATTGCCACCATGACAGTGCACCGCCCGCAGTACCGACAAATCGAGATGCTGTGATCCCCATCCACAAGATGATCCGTGAGCTGGAGAGCCAAGGGGTGGTGAGCAAAACCCACTCACCCTTCAACAGCCCCATCTGGCCTGTGCGCAAGTCTGAGGGGGAATGGAGATTGACTGTGGACTATCGTGCCTTGAATGAAGTGACTCCACCGCTGAGCGCAGCCGTGCTGGACATGCTGGAACTGCAGTACGAGCTGGAGTCCAAGGCAGCGAAGTGGTATGCTATCATTGACATTGCCAATGCATTTTTCTCCATTCCTTTGGCAGCAGAGTGCAGGCCTCAGTTTGCTTTCACCTGGACGGGTGTGCAGTACACCTGGAACCGACTGCCCCACGGGTGGAAACACAGCCTACCATCTGCCATGGGCTGATCCCGGCTGCACTGGAAAAGGGTGAGGCCCCAGAACATTTGCAATACATTGATGACATCATTGTGTGGGGGAGCACGGCAACAGAGGTCTTTGAGAAGGGAGAGAAAATCATCCAGATTTTGCTGGAAGCTGGCTTTGCCATCAAGAAAAGCAAAGTCAAAGGACCTGCCCGAGAGATCCAATTCCTGGGAGTGAAGTGGCAAGACGGACGGCGCCAGGTCCCCACTGAGGTCATTAATAAGATCACTGCAATGTCAGCACCAACAAGCAAGAAGGAAACACAAGCTTTCCTAGGTGCCATAGGCTTTTGGAGAATGCATATCCCTGAATACAGCCAGATTGTGAGCCCTCTCTACCTGGGATTCTGGAGCAGAGGTTACAGAGGTTCTGAAGCCAATTACACTCCGACGGAGAAGGAAATCTTGGCTGCCTATGAAGGAGTTCAAGCTGCCTCAGAGGTAATTGGCACAGAAGCACAACTTCTCCTGGCACCCCGACTGCCAGTGCTGGGGTGGATGTTCAAAGGAAAGGTTCCTTCTACCCACCATGCCACCGACGCCACATGGAGCAAGTGAATTGCCCTCATCATGCAGCGCACCCGTATTAGTAACCCAAATCGCCCTGGGATTTTGGAGATTATTACAAACTGGCCAGAAGGTGAAGATTTTGGTCTCGCCAAGGAGGAGGAGCAGAAGCAAGTGACCCGAGCTGAAGAAGCCCCACCGTACAACCAGCTGCCAGCAGATGAAACGTGCTACGCTCTTTTCACCGACGGTTCCTGTCGCATTGTGGGAATGAATCGGAAGTGGAAAGCAGCCGTATGGAGCCCCACACGACAGGTTGCACAAGCTACCGAAGGAGAAGGTGGATCAAGTCAACTTGCTGAACTCAAAGCTGTTCAGCTGGCCTTGGACATTGCTGAGAGAGAGAAATGGCCAAAGCTCTACCTTTACACTGATTCATGGATGGTAGCCAATGCTCTGTGGGGCTGGCTGGAAAGGTGGAAAAAGGCTGACTGGCAACGTAGAGGAAAGCCAATCTGGGCTGCTGATGAGTGGAAAGACATTGCCACTCGGATAGAGAAGCTACCCGTGAAAGTCCGCCATGTGGATGCCCATGTTCCCAAGAGTCGGGCTAGTGAAGAACACCGGCACAACGAGCGGGTAGATCAGGCTGCACAGATAGAGGTGTCAAAGATAGACTTATATTGGGAACACAAGGGGGAATTGTTCCTGGCTTGATGGGCCCATGATGCCTCAGGTCATCAGGGCAGAGACGCCACCTATAAGTGGGCACGAGACTGAGGGGTGGATTTAACCATGGACCGTATTTCCCAGGTTATCCATGACTGTGAGACGTGTGCTGCCATCAAGCAAGCCAAGCGGGTGAAGCCCCTCTGGTATGGTGGGCGATGGTCCAAATACAAGTACGGAGAGGCCTGGCAGATTGACTACATCACACTGCCTCAGATCCACCAAGGCAAGCGCTACGTGCTGACCATGGTGGAAGCCACCACCGGGTGGTTGGAGACCTACCCTGTGCCCCACGCTACTGCTAGGAACACCATCCTGGGCCTGGAAAACAAGTCCTTTGGAGACATGGTACCCTGAGAGAATTGAGTCAGACAATGGGACTCATTTCAAAAATAGCCTTGTTAGCACCTGGGCTAAAGAACATGGCATTGAGTGGGTGTACCATATTCCCTACCATGCACCAGCGGCTGGGAAAGTCGACGGTGCAATGGCCTGCTTAAACCACCTTAAAAGCACTTGGTGGGGGACTTTTAAGAACTGGGAGATTAATTTACCAAAGGCCACATGGTTAGTGAATACCCGAGGTTCCACTAACCGAGCAGGTCCTGCCCAATCTGAGCCTTTGGGAACACCAGATGGAGATAAGGTCCCAGTGGTACACCTGAGAGGCATGTTAGGGAAAACTGTTTGGGTGAACTCTGCCTCCAGCAAAGACAATCCTGTTCATGGGGTGGTTTTCGCTCAAGGACCAGGTTGCACTTGGTGGGTGATGCAAAAGGATGGAGAGACCCGATGCATCCCCAAGGAGACCTTGTTCTAGGTGAATTATCTATGATACTGTGCCTGTAACTGCCTGTATGTATATGATTTAAAGGTTTTTAATTTGCTGTAGCATGTTGGCATGGGAAAAATTCGGGGTGGATAATGTTGAAGGTTGGGATTGTGTTCCTTCAATGTATGAGTGGGGAGAATTCTTCTCATTGTAATGCTAACAAACCTGCTGGCTGTGCCCAGGGTTTGTGATGGCCCTGGACGGGCGGGTGGGTGAGACCGGAGCTACCCGGAGGGGATGCGGACTTCCGGGAGGGGGGAGGAGCTCAGGGGAGCACGAGGCTTCTGGAGGGGCCTGGCTGTTTTCCGGGGAGAGAGAGGGGAGGGGATCTTCTCCAGTCTGCTCGGCGGTGTGAGGAGGTAGGAGACGCTGGAGCCGGCTGCATTCAGCTGCCCAGCATCTGCCCTGCTACCTCGGAGGCACTGCTGACTACCGAAGACCAAATACTTCCTACCTCTGGGAATACAACTGGTCATCTGGACACAGGACCGGAGCGAAGAGCTCCCACCTGAGCCAGCCCGGCCGCGGCTGTTCCACTCCACCTCCCTGGCTCCCGCCTGTGCCCACAGCTGTGCCGGCCCTGCTACAGTTACACCCCAGGAACGGACACAGACCGAGTGTGTCCGCCTAAGAAAGGACTACAACTGGCTTTTCTTCTGTTTTTCGTCAGTAATTTTAATAATTACTGTTGTTTTCTACTTGTGCTGTGAGTTAGAGTAGTAAAGAGCTGTTACTTTTACCTCCTTATCTCCGCCTTGAGTCCTTGATTTGAAACAATTATAACACTCGGAGGGGGGTGACATTGATTTCTCTATTTCAAAGGGAAACTTCTGCCGTTTTTGGCAGAACCCTGTCCTAAAACCAGGACAGGTTTTGGCGCCCAACGTGGTGCTGAGGGCATTAAAAGGCAAGTTAAGAGAGGAGTAGCAGCTCTTAAGCAGCAACATGTTGTCTAGTTTAATCTGGTTTGGGCTCCACGTGGTCACAGATATTTCTCTCCCATTTGCAAGCCCTTTTTGAATATGGGCTCCCTCACCAAATTTATTGTAGCTATGATCCGATTAGTGTTTTGGATTGATTTTGTCAGGAATTCATGGGTTTTTAATTTTTTCTGGAAATTTGCCACATGGATCCTGAGCTATCGTACTCTAACTGCGTGTTTCTGGGATTATTTCAACAATGGTACTTACTGTGAGGCGATGAATGCAAGGGAAATTTTCTCCCAACCTGTCACCCAGTTTTTTGAGGCTACCCACCAGTTTTCAAGGATTTCAGATTTGCTTTAATTGCTAGTATTATTATTCCGTGGCTGGTGTTGCTGATGGGCCTGCTTTACTTAGCATTCAGAAACAAGGGAATACTGGCTTGGATAACAACCGTGAAACATGCTGCCCCAGACCCTGCCCCTGTCCCAGAGACTAGGGATGCTGCCCCATAGCCTGCCCCTGTCCCAGGGAATAGGGATGCTGCCCCACAGCCTACCCCTGTCCCAGGGAATAGGGATGCTGCCCCAGAGCCTGCCCCTGTCCCTGAGACTAGGGAGGCTGCCCCAGAGCCTGCCCCTGTCCCAGGGAATAGGGATGCTGCCCCACAGCCTGCCCCTGTCCCTGAGACTAGAGATGCTGGCCCAGAGCCTGGTGTTGACCCACAGCCCACTGCAGAAATGAACCAGCCAGAGTGGGTGGGGGTTCTAGTGAAGGAGATACGGGACATGGGCCAGGTGTTGAAGGAGCACTTTTCCCCAGCTAGTGAGACACCCTCCCCCTGCCCTAAAGAGGCAGAGTCTGATGGTGCTGCAGTGGAACCCATAGATGTTACATCTGTCCAGGTTCCAGCTGGATCACAGGGGCAGTCACAGCCAGCAGCAGTTGCCCCTGTGGAAACTAGGAAATCTAAGATTAAAACAAAGCACCTAGATAGTGGGGATCAGCCAGGAGGGTCCTCACAGTCAGCAAGGGAGCCAGAGGTTGAGATTGTCACCGAGTCTCTCTCATATGACACTCTCCGTAACCTGTGAAAAGACATTGTGCGACGGGGCCGTGAGCCTTTTACAACCTGGTTACTTCGTGTCTGGGACCTTATGGGGAGAGGTGTACAACTGGATGGCACTGAGGCCAGGAATTTGGGATCCTTGTCCCAGGACTCAGGTGTGGACCAGACATTCGTAAGGGAGCAAGGCCTCCTTTCCCTTTGGGAACGGCTTCTAATGAGTGTGAGAGAGAAGTTTATCCACAAAGAGAGAATGCAGGAGCACCACCATAGAATGCGCTGGAAGACCATTGATGAAGGGATCCAGCAGCTGAGGGAAGTGGCAGTATTAGAGGTACTCTTTGGGATGGATGGACAGCATGACAATGACCCTGACAAGGTCAGGTGCACAGGGCAGATGTTGTGGGATCTGGCAACCCTGGGGCCATCTGAATTTACTACCTACATTGCACTGATTAGGGCTGATGACCACCGAGAGACAGTAGGTTCTGTTGCCAGCAAGCTCAGGAATTTTGACAGTATGATTAATGGCCCAGTGCAGGCCAAGGTCTCTGCTGTGGCCAGGGACCTCCAACAGGTCCAAGAGGAGATGAAGGGGATGAGAGGGTTGAAAGGAGAGGTGAGGGAGATTATAAGGGAGGAGATAAGGAAGATCAATGCAGCACCAGTACGAGTCACAGGCCCCAAATCTCACACCCAATGCCCCCCAGCTAAGGACAGAGGATACCCCTCACGAACTGACCTGTGGTTCTTCCTGCGAGACCATGGGGAAGGCATGGAAAAATGGGATGGGAAGCCCACTTCTGTCCTGGCAGCACGGGTGCATCAGCTCAGGGAGGGAAATGCCAACCGAGGGAACCGCGCTAAAATGAAGGTAGCCTCGACCTCCCACAACCAAGGTGCAGGGTACTACAGAAGGGAGGATGATCTGTCAGATCCCCTGGAAGGGACCTCCACTATGTATGCCCAGGAAGGAAATAATAACCAGGGCTAGAGGGGCCCTGCCTCTAGCCAGGGAGAGGCATGGGATAACAGGATCTACTGGGTACTGTGGGTGCGATGGCCTGGCACATCAAAGCCACAAAAACATAGAATGTCAGTTGATACTGGTTCAGAATGCACCCTGATACCATTAGAACATGTGGGGAAGGTACCTATTTCCATTGTTGGGGTGACAGGGAGATCACAGGAATTTACTTTGCTGGAAGCTGAGATTAGCCTGACAGGGAAGGGGTGGCAGAAACATCCGATTGTGACTGGCCCAGGGGCACCGTGCATTCTAGGCATAGACTTCCTCAGGAATGGCTACTACAAAGATCCAAAGGGACTCAGGTGGGCTTTTGGAATAGCTGCTGTAGTGACAGAGAGCATTAAGCAGTTGAACACCTTGCCTGGACTGTCAGAAAATCCATCTGCAGTGGGACTCCTGAAAGTGACAGAGCAACAGGTACCAATTGCCACCATGACAGTGCACCGCCGGCAGTACCGGACAAATCGAGATGCTGTGATCCCCATCCACAAGATGATCCGTGAGCTGGAGAGCCAAGGGGTGGTGAGCAAAACCCACTCACCCTTCAACAGCCCCATCTGGCCTGTGCGCAAGTCTGAGGGGGAATGGAGATTGACTGTGGACTATCGTGCCTTGAATGAAGTGACTCCGCCGCTGAGCGCAGCCGTGCTGGACATGCTGGAACTGCAGTACGAGCTGGAGTCCAAGGCAGCGAAGTGGTATGCTACCATTGACATTGCCAATGCATTTTTCTCCATTCCTTTGGCAGCAGAGTGCAGGCCTCAGTTTGCTTTCGCCTGGAGGGGTGTGCAGTACACCTGGAACCGACTGCCCCAGGGGTGGAAACACAGCCCTACCATCTGCCACAGACTGATCCAGGCTGCACTGGAAAACCACCTTAAAAGCACTTGGTGGGGGGACTTTTAAGAACTGGGAGATTAATTTACCAAAGGCCACATGGTTAGTGAATACCCGAGGTTCCACTAACCGAGCAGGTCCTGCCCAATCTGAGCCTTTGGGAACACCAGATGGAGATAAGGTCCCAGTGGTACACCTGAGAGGCATGTTAGGGAAAACTGTTTGGGTGAACTCTGCCTCCAGCAAAGACAATCCTGTTCGTGGGGTGGTTTTCGCTCAAGGACCAGGTTGCACTTGGTGGGTGATGCAAAAGGATGGAGAGACCCGATGCATCCCCCAAGGAGACCTTGTTCTAGGGTGAATTATCTATGATACTGTGCCTGTAACTGCCTGTATGTATATGATTTAAAGGTTTTTAATTTGCTGTAGCATGTTGGCATGGGAAAAATTCGGGGTGGATAATGTTGAAGGTTGGGATTGTGTTCCTTCAATGTATGAGTGGGGAGAATTCTTCTCATTGTAATGCTAACAAACCTGCTGCCTGTGGCCAGGGTTTTGTGATGGCCCTGGACGGGCGGGTGGGTGGGACCGGAGCTACCCGGAGGGGGATGCGGACTTCCGGGGAGGGGGGAGGGGGGAGCTACTCAGGGGAGCACAAGGCTTCTGGAGGGGCCCGGCTGTTTCGGGGAGAGAGAGGGGAGGGGAACTTCTCCAGTCTGCTCGGGCGGTGTGAGGAGGTAGGAGACCCGGGAGCCGGCTGCATTCAGCTGCCCAGCATCTGCCCTGCTACCTCGGGAGGCACTGCTGACCACCAAAGACCAAATACTTCCTACCTCTGGGAATACAACTGGTCATCTGGACACAGGACCGGAGCGAAGAGCTCCCACCTGAGCCAGCCCGGCCGCGGCTGTTCCACTCCACCTCCTGGCTCCCGCCTGCGCCTGTAGCTGTGCTGGCCCTGCTACAGTTACACCCCCAGGAACGGACACAGACCGAGTGTGTCCGCGCCTAAGAAAGGACTACAACTGGCTTTTTTCTCTGTTTTTCGCCGGTAATTTTAATAACTACTGTTGTTTTCACTTGTGCTGTGAGTTAGAGTAGTAAAGAGCTGTTACTTTTACCTCCTTATCTCCGCCTTGAGTCCTTGATTTGAAACAATTATAACACTCGGAGGGGGTGAAATTGATTTCTATTTCAAAGGGAAACTTTGCCGCTTATTGGCAGAACCCTGTCCTAAAACCAGGACACTTGTTCTGTCTGAAAATTGCAAGCAATATTCTTACTATGGTTTTATTATATCTGAAACTATGTTCCTGGAGCCTCCATGCAAACACAACTATCCAGGACTGTGTTTTCCAAACTTCACTGGAACTCACACTTCTACTCTGACATCTAAAACCATTTGCTCACTAAAAGAACTTCAACCTCTCATTCTAAAACTAACTTACTGACTTGCTTGCTTCTTCTAAAACTTAAACTTACACCTCTACCTTATGTGAGTGACTTAACATACTTCAATCCATCCAAAGATTTTAGTTCAATCACTTCACTCTGATTTCACTCTGAAGAATTCAAAGAGATCCCCGAGTCGGTGACTCCAACGCGTCATGAATCAGGGGAACTGGAATTGTGCCAGAGGGTCACAGAGACTTGATGAAGACTTTCTTTACTCCATCTTTCTAGAGTATTGACCCAATTTGAGACAACTGACAAAATTCAAGAGAGGAATTGCTCACTTGTAATGGCAATCAGCCATCTATTAAGCTAAATGAGGCTATGGGCCTCATTTTAATACAGAGTGGGGACAGGAGGTGCTGGGGCTGTGCAATCTATGGAATGAAAGTTCTTGGGAAATAAATAGAGGATAAGAAACCTTGTATGGATATTGCCCCCATGCAGCCCTCTCTGTCCTAATAAGCATACAATTTTCTAAATTTAATTAGTCAGAGGCTCTTTGTCCATGAAGATATCAGTTT
>JAREIS010002157.1:0-17308 GCA_030060385.1 Muscicapa striata striata | reverse complement strand
TTATTGATACTAGAAGAGTGGCAGACTGATATTAAACAGAGAGTTTAGAAAAAAAGTGCACATGCCAGGTGTGTTTTTGAGCAGATAAACTTAGCTGCAGAGTGTTCTGTGTGAGGACTAGGTGACAATTCATCTGATACAAACCGCGAACAAAGGAACTCAGTACACCAGAGTGCTCTGCGCAGCATATCAGTTGTCAGTGACTAGTGCTAAAAGCAGGATCAACGTGTGCTAGCTTTCTTACTCAATACCTATTCGTCCAGCTGCCTTCAGTAGAAAGTCTTGGGGAGGCAGGGATCTCAAATCTGTGTTTAGTGGACAGTGAGAACTACTGTGGTCTGTGCACTCTTCCTCCTTGCACTCAGTTACACCTCTCTGCTTTTCGCTCTGCATTGTTAAAAGAGTGCTTGAAACTCTTACAAGAAGCAGGGCAGACTACTACGGTAGAGAGGGTTTAGAAGAAACGTTCACGTGCCAGCCGTGTTTTTTGAGCAAATACACCTAGCTGCAGAGTGTTCTGTGTGAGGACTAGGTGACAATTCATCTCTGTTAGAGGGAAATCGCTGCAAGATACAAACCGCGAACAAGGAAACTCAGCGCACCAGAGTGCCCTGCGCAGCGTATCAGTTGTCAGTGACTAGTGCTAAAAGCAGGATCAACGTGTGCTAGCTTTCTTACTCAATACCTATTCGTCCAGCTGCCTTCAGTAGAAAATCTTGGAGAGGCAGGGATCTCAAATCTGTGTTTAGTGGACAGTGAGAACTACTGTGGTCTGTGCACTCTTTCTCCTTGCACTCAGTTACACTTCTCTGATTTTCGCTCTGCACTGTTAAAAGAGTGCTTGAAACTCTTACAAGAAGCAGGGCAGACTGATCCCGTAGAGAGGGTTTAGAAGAAAAGTGCACGTGCCAGGCGTGTTTTTGAGCAAATAAACCTAGCAGCAGAGTGTTTTGTGTGAGGAGAGGTGACAATTCATCTACATATTTGCCTTGCTACGTTAAGTGGTAAATATTGGAGATGCAAGGATCTCATGTCTGTGTTTAGTGGACAGTGAGAACTACTGTGGTGTGTGCACTCTTTCTCCTTGTCCTTAGTTACACCTCTCTGCTGTTCGCTAGCACTGTTAAAGAGTGCTCTGAATTCCTGCAAGAAGAAGGGCAGTCTGATCAGGTAGAGAGGCATAGGAAGAAAAGTGCACGTGAGCCAGCCGTGTTTTTGAGCAAATAAACCTAGCAGCAGAGTGTTTGGTGTGAGGAGAGGGTGACAATCATCTCATTAAGAGAAATCCCTGCAGGATACATACCGCGAGCAGTGCCAGTGCACCAGAGTGCTCTGTGCAGCGTATCAGTTGTCAGTGACTAGTGCTAAAAGCAGGATCAACGTGTGCTAGCTTTCTTACTCAATACCTATTCGTCCAGCTGCCTTCAGTAGAAAGTCTTGGAGAGACAGGGATCTCAAATCTGTGTTTAGTGGACAGTGAGAACTACTGTGGTCTGTGCACTCTTCCTCCTTGCACTCAGTTGCACTTCTCTGATTTTCGCTCTGCACTGTTAAAAGAGTGCTTGATACTCTTACAAGAAGCAGGGCAGACTACTACGGTAGATAGGGTTTAGAAGAAAGGTTCACGTGCCAGCCGTGTTTTTTGAGCAAATACACCTAGCTGAAGAGTGTTCTGTGTGAGGACTAGGAGACAATTCATCTCTGTTAGAGGGAAATCGCTGCAAGATACAAACCGCGAACAAGGAAACTCAGCGCACCAGAGTGCCCTGCGCAGCAAATCTGTTGTCAGTGATTAGGGCTAGAAGCAGGATCAACGTATGCAAGGTTTCTTACTTAATACATATTTGCCTTGCTGCCTTAAGTGGTAATATTGGTGATGAAAGGATCTCATGTCTGTGTTTAGTGGACAGTGAGAACTACTGTGGTGTGTGCACTCTTTCTCCTTGTCCTTAGTTACACCTCTCTGCTTTTCGCTAAGCACTGTTAAAAGAGTGCTCTGAATTCCTGCAAGAAGAAGGGCACTCTGATCCGTAGAGAGGCATAGAAGAAAAGTGCACGAGCCAGCCGTGTTTTTTGAGCAAATAAACCTAGCAGCAGAGTGTTTGGTGTGAGGAGAGGGTGACAATCATCTCATTAAGAGAGAAATCCCTGCAGGATACATACCGCGAACGAAGAACCGCAGTGAACCAGAGTGCTCTGTGCAGCGTATCAGTTGTCAGTGACTAGTGCTAAAAGCAGGATCGGAACCAGCTAGCTTTGCTGCTACATACCTAATCGCCATGCACCCTTCTGTGGTAAACATGACGCTTGCTGTTAGGCTCCGAGAGGCAGACAACACTTTGTTATGTGCAGAGGAAAGGAGAGCTACTGTGTGCTGTGCACGCTTTCTTCTTAGCTTCAGGTACACTTCTGTGCTCTTCGCTATGCAGACTCGAGAGTGCGTGTTATTGATACTAGAAGAGTGGCAGACTGATATTAAACAGAGAGTTTAGAAGAAAAGTGCACGTGCCAGGCGTGTTTTTTGAGCAAATAAACCTAGCAGCAGAGTGTTTTGTGTGAGGAGAGGGTGACAATCGCCTCATTTAGAGGGAAATCGCTGCAAGATACAAACCGCGAACAAGGAAACAGCGCCCGTGTTTTTGAGCAAATAAACCTAGCAGCAGAGTGTTTGGTGTGAGGAGAGGGTGACAATCATCTCATTAAGAGAGAAATCCCTGCAGGATACATACCGCGAACGAAGAACCGCAGTGCAACCAGAGTGCTCTGTGCAGCGTATCAGTTGTCAGTGACTAGTGCTAAAAGCAGGATCGGAACCAGCTAGCTTTGCTGCTACATACCTAATCGCCATGCACCCTTCTGTGGTAAACATGTGGCATGAGAGTGTTCTGTGTGAGGACTAGGTGACAATTCATCTCTGTTAGAGGGAAATCGCTGCAAGATACAAACCGCGAACAAGGAAACTCAGCGCACCAGAGTGCCCTGCGCAGCATATCAGTTGTCAGTGACTAGTGCTAAAAGCAGGATCAACGTGTGCTAGCTTTCTTACTCAATACCTATTCGTCCAGCTGCCTTCAGTAGAAAATCTTGGAGAGGCAGGGATCTCAAATCTGTGTTTAGTGGACAGTGAGAACTACTGTGGTCTGTGCACTCTTTCTCCTTGCACCAGTTACACTTCTCTGATTTTCGCTCTGCACTGTTAAAAGAGTGCTTGAAACTCTTACAAGAAGCAGGGCAGACTGATCCCGTAGAGAGGGTTTAGAAGAAACGTTCACGTGCCAGCCGTGTTTTTTGAGCAAATACACCTAGCTGAAGAGTGTTCTGTGTGAGGACTAGGAGACAATTCATCTCTGTTAGAGGGAAATCGCTGCAAGATACAAACCGCGAACAAGGAAACAGCGCACCAGAGTGCCCTGCGCAGCGTATCTGTTGCCAGTGACTAGGGCTAGGAAGCAGGATCAACGTATGCTAGCTTTCTTACTGAATACATATTTGCCTTGCTACGTTAAGTGGTAAATATTGGAGATGCAAGGATCTCATGTCTGTGTTTAGTGGACAGTGAGAACTACTGTGGTGTGTGCACTCTTTCTCCTTGTCCTTAGTTACACCTCTCTGCTTTTCGCTAAGCACTGTTAAAAGAGTGCTCTGAATTCCTGCAAGAAGAAGGGCAGTCTGATCCGGTAGAGAGGCATAGAAGAAAAGTGCACGAGCCAGCCGTGTTTTTTGAGCAAATAAACCTAGCAGCAGAGTGTTTGGTGTGAGGAGAGGGTGACAATCATCTCATTAAGAGAGAAATCCCTGCAGGATACATACCGCGAACGAAGAACCGCAGTGCACCAGAGTGCTCTGTGCAGCGTATCAGTTGTCAGTGACTAGTGCTAAAAGCAGGATCAACGTGTGCTAGCTTTCTTACTCAATACCTATTCGTCCAGCTGCCTTCAGTAGAAAGTCTTGGAGAGACAGGGATCTCAAATCTGTGTTTAGTGGACAGTGAGAACTACTGTGGTCTGTGCACTCTTCCTCCTTGCACTCAGTTACACTTCTCTGATTTTCGCTCTGCACTGTTAAAAGAGTGCTTGATACTCTTACAAGAAGCAGGGCAGACTACTACGGTAGATAGGGTTTAGAAGAAAGGTTCACGTGCCAGCCGTGTTTTTTGAGCAAATACACCTAGCTGAAGAGTGTTCTGTGTGAGGACTAGGAGACAATTCATCTCTGTTAGAGGGAAATCGCTGCAAGATACAAACCGCGAACAAGGAAACAGCGCACCAGAGTGCCCTGCGCAGCGTATCTGTTGCCAGTGATTAGGGCTAGGAAGCAGGATCAACGTATGCAAGGTTTCTTACTTAATACATATTTGCCTTGCTACGTTAAGTGGTAAATATTGGTGATGAAAGGATCTCATGTCTGTGTTTAGTGGACAGTGAGAACTACTGTGGTGTGTGCACTCTTTCTCCTTGTCCTTAGTTACACCTCTCTGCTTTTCGCTAAGCACTGTTAAAAGAGTGCTCTGAATTCCTGCAAGAAGAAGGGCAGTCTGATCCGGTAGAGAGGCATAGAAGAAAAGTGCACGAGCCAGCCGTGTTTTTTGAGCAAATAAACCTAGCAGCAGAGTGTTTGGTGTGAGGAGAGGGTGACAATCATCTCATTAAGAGAGAAATCCCTGCAGGATACATACCGCGAACGAAGAACCGCAGTGCACCAGAGTGCTCTGTGCAGCGTATCAGTTGTCAGTGACTAGTGCTAAAAGCAGGATCGGAACCAGCTAGCTTTGCTGCTACATACCTAATCGCCATGCACCCTTCTGTGGTAAACATGACGCTTGCTGTTAGGCTCCGAGAGGCAGACAACACTTTGTTATGTGCAGAGGAAAGGAGAGCTACTGTGTGCTGTGCACGCTTTCTTCTTAGCTTCAGGTACACTTCTGTGCTCTTCGCTATGCAGACTCGAGAGCGCGTGTTATTGATACTAGAAGAGTGGCAGACTGATATTAAACAGAGAGTTTAGAAGAAAAGTGCACGTGCCAGGCGTGTTTTTGAGCAGATAAACTTAGCTGCAGAGTGTTCTGTGTGAGGACTAGGTGACAATTCATCTCTATTAGAGGGAAATCGCTGCAAGATACAAACCGCGAACAAGGAAACTCAGCGCACCAGAGTGCCCTGCGCAGCATATCAGTTGTCAGTGACTAGTGCTAAAAGCAGGATCAACGTGTGCTAGCTTTCTTACTCAATACCTATTCGTCCAGCTGCCTTCAGTAGAAAATCTTGGAGAGGCAGGGATCTCAAATCTGTGTTTAGTGGACAGTGAGAACTACTGTGGTCTGTGCACTCTTTCTCCTTGCACTCAGTTACACTTCTCTGATTTTCGCTCTGCACTGTTAAAAGAGTGCTTGAAACTCTTACAAGAAGCAGGGCAGACTGATCCCGTAGAGAGGGTTTAGAAGAAAAGTGCACGTGCCAGCCGTGTTTTTGAGCAAATAAACCTAGCAGCAGAGTGTTTTGTGAGGAGAGGGTGACAATCATCTCATTTAGAGGGAAATCGCTGCAAGATACAAACCGCGAACAAGGAAACAGCGCACCAGAGTGCCCTGCGCAGCGTATCTGTTGCCAGTGACTAGGGCTAGGAAGCAGGATCAACGTATGCTAGCTTTCTTACTGAATACATATTTGCCTTGCTACGTTAAGTGGTAAATATTGGAGATGCAAGGATCTCATGTCTGTGTTTAGTGGACAGTGAGAACTACTGTGGTGTGTGCACTCTTTCTCCTTGTCCTTAGTTACACCTCTCTGCTTTTCGCTAAGCACTGTTAAAAGAGTGCTCTGAATTCCTGCAAGAAGAAGGGCAGTCTGATCCGGTAGAGAGGCATAGAAGAAAAGTGCACGAGCCAGCCGTGTTTTTGAGCAAATAAACCTAGCAGCAGAGTGTTTGGTGTGAGGAGAGGGTGACAATCATCTCATTAAGAGAGAAATCCCTGCAGGATACATACCGCGAACGAAGAACCGCAGTGCACCAGAGTGCTCTGTGCAGCGTATCAGTTGTCAGTGACTAGTGCGAAGAAGCAGGATCGGAACCAGCTAGCTTTGCTGCTACATACCTAATCGCCATGCACCCTTCTGTGGTAAACATGACGCTTGCTGTTAGGCTCCGAGAGGCAGACAACACTTTGTTTTCTTCTTAGCTTCAGGTACACTTCTGTGCTCTTCGCTATGCAGACTCGAGAGCGCGTGTTATTGATACTAGAAGAGTGGCAGACTGATATTAAACAGAGAGTTTAGAAGAAAAGTGCACGTGCCAGGCGTGTTTTTGAGCAGATAAACTTAGCTGCAGAGTGTTCTGTGTGAGGACTAGTGACACAATTCATCTCTATTAGAGGGAAATCGCTGCAAGATACAAACCGCGAACAAAGGAACTCAGTACACCAGAGTGCTCTGCGCAGCATATCAGTTGTCAGTGACTAGTGCTAAAAGCAGGATCAACGTGTGCTAGCTTTCTTACTCAATACCTATTCGTCCAGCTGCCTTCAGTAGAAAGTCTTGGGGAGGCAGGGATCTCAAATCTGTGTTTAGTGGACAGTGAGAACTACTGTGGTCTGTGCACTCTTCCTCCTTGCACTCAGTTACACCTCTCTGCTTTTCGCTCTGCACTGTTAAAAGAGTGCTTGAAACTCTTACAAGAAGCAGGGCAGACTACTACGGTAGAGAGGGTTTAGAAGAAACGTTCACGTGCCAGCCGTGTTTTTTGAGCAAATACACCTAGCTGCAGAGTGTTCTGTGTGAGGACTAGGTGACAATTCATCTCTGTTAGAGGGAAATCGCTGCAAGATACAAACCGCGAACAAGGAAACTCAGCGCACCAGAGTGCCCTGCGCAGCGTATCAGTTGTCAGTGACTAGTGCTAAAAGCAGGATCAACGTGTGCTAGCTTTCTTACTCAATACCTATTCGTCCAGCTGCCTTCAGTAGAAAATCTTGGAGAGGCAGGGATCTCAAATCTGTGTTTAGTGGACAGTGAGAACTACTGTGGTCTGTGCACTCTTTCTCCTTGCACTCAGTTACACTTCTCTGATTTTCGCTCTGCACTGTTAAAAGAGTGCTTGAAACTCTTACAAGAAGCAGGGCAGACTGATCCCGTAGAGAGGGTTTAGAAGAAAAGTGCACGTGCCAGGCGTGTTTTTTGAGCAAATAAACCTAGCAGCAGAGTGTTTTGTGTGAGGAGAGGGTGACAATCGCCTCATTTAGAGGGAAATCGCTGCAAGATACAAACCGCGAACAAGGAAACAGCGCACCAGAGTGCCCTGCGCAGCGTATCTGTTGCCAGTGATTAGGGCTAGGAAGCAGGATCAACGTATGCAAGGTTTCTTACTGAATACATATTTGCCTTGCTACGTTAAGTGGTAAATATTGGAGATGCAAGGATCTCATGTCTGTGTTTAGTGGACAGTGAGAACTACTGTGGTGTGTGCACTCTTTCTCCTTGTCCTTAGTTACACCTCTCTGCTTTTCGCTAAGCACTGTTAAAAGAGTGCTCTGAATTCCTGCAAGAAGAAGGGCAGTCTGATCCGGTAGAGAGGCATAGAAGAAAAGTGCACGAGCCAGCCGTGTTTTTTGAGCAAATAAACCTAGCAGCAGAGTGTTTGGTGTGAGGAGAGGGTGACAATCATCTCATTAAGAGAGAAATCCCTGCAGGATACATACCGCGAACGAAGAACCGCAGTGCACCAGAGTGCTCTGTGCAGCGTATCAGTTGTCAGTGACTAGTGCGAAGAAGCAGGATCGGAACCAGCTAGCTTTGCTGCTACATACCTAATCGCCATGCACCCTTCTGTGGTAAACATGACGCTTGCTGTTAGGCTCCGAGAGGCAGACAACACTTTGTTATGTGCAGAGGAAAGGAGAGCTACTGTGTGCTGTGCACGCTTTCTTCTTAGCTTCAGGTACACTTCTGTGCTCTTCGCTATGCAGACTCGAGAGCGCGTGTTATTGATACTAGAAGAGTGGCAGACTGATATTAAACAGAGAGTTTAGAAGAAAAGTGCACGTGCCAGGCGTGTTTTTGAGCAGATAAACTTAGCTGCAGAGTGTTCTGTGTGAGGACTAGGTGACAATTCATCTCTATTAGAGGGAAATCGCTGCAAGATACAAACCGCGAACAAAGGAACTCAGTACACCAGAGTGCTCTGCGCAGCATATCAGTTGTCAGTGACTAGTGCTAAAAGCAGGATCAACGTGTGCTAGCTTTCTTACTCAATACCTATTCGTCCAGCTGCCTTCAGTAGAAAGTCTTGGGGAGGCAGGGATCTCAAATCTGTGTTTAGTGGACAGTGAGAACTACTGTGGTCTGTGCACTCTTCCTCCTTGCACTCAGTTACACCTCTCTGCTTTTCGCTCTGCATTGTTAAAAGAGTGCTTGAAACTCTTACAAGAAGCAGGGCAGACTACTACGGTAGAGAGGGTTTAGAAGAAACGTTCACGTGCCAGCCGTGTTTTTGAGCAAATACACCTAGCTGCAGAGTGTTCTGTGTGAGGACTAGGTGACAATTCATCTCTGTTAGAGGGAAATCGCTGCAAGATACAAACCGCGAACAAGGAAACTCAGCGCACCAGAGTGCCCTGCGCAGCGTATCTGTTGCCAGTGATTAGGGCTAGGAAGCAGGATCAACGTATGCAAGGTTTCTTACTGAATACATATTTGCCTTGCTACGTTAAGTGGTAAATATTGGAGATGCAAGGATCTCATGTCTGTGTTTAGTGGACAGTGAGAACTACTGTGGTGTGTGCACTCTTTCTCCTTGTCCTTAGTTACACCTCTCTGCTTTTCGCTAAGCACTGTTAAAAGAGTGCTCTGAATTCCTGCAAGAAGAAGGGCAGTCAGATCCGGTAGAGAGGCATAGAAGAAAAGTGCACGAGCCAGCCGTGTTTTTTGAGCAAATAAACCTAGCAGCAGAGTGTTTGGTGTGAGGAGAGGGTGACAATCATCTCATTAAGAGAGAAATCCCTGCAGGATACATACCGCGAACGAAGAACCGCAGTGCACCAGAGTGCTCTGTGCAGCGTATCAGTTGTCAGTGACTAGTGCGAAGAAGCAGGATCGGAACCAGCTAGCTTTGCTGCTACATACCTAATCGCCATGCACCCTTCTGTGGTAAACATGACGCTTGCTGTTAGGCTCCGAGAGGCAGACAACACTTTGTTATGTGCAGAGGAAAGGAGAGCTACTGTGTGCTGTGCACGCTTTCTTCTTAGCTTCAGGTACACTTCTGTGCTCTTCGCTATGCAGACTCGAGAGCGCGTGTTATTGATACTAGAAGAGTGGCAGACTGATATTAAACAGAGAGTTTAGAAGAAAAGTGCACGTGCCAGGCGTGTTTTTTGAGCAAATAAACCTAGCAGCAGAGTGTTTTGTGTGAGGAGAGGGTGACAATCGCCTCATTTAGAGGGAAATCGCTGCAAGATACGAACCGCGAACAAGGAAACAGCGCACCAGAGTGCCCTGCGCAGCGTATCTGTTGCCAGTGATTAGGGCTAGGAAGCAGGATCAACGTATGCAAGGTTTCTTACTGAATACATATTTGCCTTGCTACGTTAAGTGGTAAATATTGGAGATGCAAGGATCTCATGTCTGTGTTTAGTGGACAGTGAGAACTACTGTGGTGTGTGCACTCTTTCTCCTTGTCCTTAGTTACACCTCTCTGCTTTTCGCTAAGCACTGTTAAAAGAGTGCTCTGAATTCCTGCAAGAAGAAGGGCAGTCTGATCCGGTAGAGAGGCATAGAAGAAAAGTGCACGAGCCAGCCGTGTTTTTTGAGCAAATAAACCTAGCAGCAGAGTGTTTGGTGTGAGGAGAGGGTGACAATCATCTCATTAAGAGAGAAATCCCTGCAGGATACATACCGCGAACGAAGAACCGCAGTGCACCAGAGTGCTCTGTGCAGCGTATCAGTTGTCAGTGACTAGTGCGAAGAAGCAGGATCGGAACCAGCTAGCTTTGCTGCTACATACCTAATCGCCATGCACCCTTCTGTGGTAAACATGACGCTTGCTGTTAGGCTCCGAGAGGCAGACAACACTTTGTTATGTGCAGAGGAAAGGAGAGCTACTGTGTGCTGTGCACGCTTTCTTCTTATCTTCAGGTACACTTCTGTGCTCTTCGCTATGCAGACTCGAGAGCGCGTGTTATTGATACTAGAAGAGTGGCAGACTGATATTAAACAGAGAGTTTAGAAAACAAGTGCACATGCCAGGCGTGTTTTTTGAGCAGATAAACTTAGCTGCAGAGTGTTCTGTGTGAGGACTAGGTGACAATTCATCTCTATTAGAGGGAAATCGCTGCAAGATACAAACCGCGAACAAAGGAACTCAGTACACCAGAGTGCTCTGCGCAGCATATCAGTTGTCAGTGACTAGTGCTAAAAGCAGGATCAACGTGTGCTAGCTTTCTTACTCAATACCTATTCGTCCAGCTGCCTTCAGTAGAAAGTCTTGGAGAGGCAGGGATCTCAAATCTGTGTTTAGTGGACAGTGAGAACTACTGTGGTCTGTGCACTCTTCCTCCTTGCACTCAGTTACACACTCTCTGCTTTTTTCGCTCTGCACTGTTAAAAGAGTGCTTGAAACTCTTACAAGAAGCAGGGCAGACTACTACGGTAGAGAGGGTTTAGAAGAAACGTTCACGTGCCAGCCGTGTTTTTTGAGCAAATACACCTAGCTGAAGAGTGTTCTGTGTGAGGACTAGGAGACAATTCATCTCTGTTAGAGGGAAATCGCTGCAAGATACAAACCGCGAACAAGGAAACTCAGCGCACCAGAGTGCCCTGCGCAGCGTATCTGTTGCCAGTGATTAGGGCTAGGAAGCAGGATCAACGTATGCTAGCTTTCTTACTGAATACATATTTGCCTTGCTACGTTAAGTGGTAAATATTGGAGATGCAAGGATCTCATGTCTGTGTTTAGTGGACAGTGAGAACTACTGTGGTGTGTGCACTCTTTCTCCTTGTCCTTAGTTACACCTCTCTGCTTTTCGCTAAGCACTGTTAAAAGAGTGCTCTGAATTCCTGCAAGAAGAAGGGCAGTCTGATCCGGTAGAGAGGCATAGAAGAAAAGTGCACGAGCCAGCCGTGTTTTTTGAGCAAATAAACCTAGCAGCAGAGTGTTTGGTGTGAGGAGAGGGTGACAATCATCTCATTAAGAGAGAAATCCCTGCAGGATACATACCGCGAACGAAGAACCGCAGTGCACCAGAGTGCTCTGTGCAGCGTATCAGTTGTCAGTGACTAGTGCGAAGAAGCAGGATCGGAACCAGCTAGCTTTGCTGCTACATACCTAATCGCCATGCACCCTTCTGTGGTAAACATGACGCTTGCTGTTAGGCTCCGAGAGGCAGACAACACTTTGTTATGTGCAGAGGAAAGGAGAGCTACTGTGTGCTGTGCACGCTTTCTTCTTAGCTTCAGGTACACTTCTGTGCTCTTCGCTATGCAGACTCGAGAGCGCGTGTTATTGATACTAGAAGAGTGGCAGACTGATATTAAACAGAGAGTTTAGAAGAAAAGTGCACGTGCCAGGCGTGTTTTTGAGCAGATAAACTTAGCTGCAGAGTGTTCTGTGTGAGGACTAGGTGACAATTCATCTCTATTAGAGGGAAATCGCTGCAAGATACAAACCGCGAACAAAGGAACTCAGTACACCAGAGTGCTCTGCGCAGCATATCAGTTGTCAGTGACTAGTGCTAAAAGCAGGATCAACGTGTGCTAGCTTTCTTACTCAATACCTATTCGTCCAGCTGCCTTCAGTAGAAAGTCTTGGGGAGGCAGGGATCTCAAATCTGTGTTTAGTGGACAGTGAGAACTACTGTGGTCTGTGCACTCTTCCTCCTTGCACTCAGTTACACCTCTCTGCTTTTCGCTCTGCACTGTTAAAAGAGTGCTTGAAACTCTTACAAGAAGCAGGGCAGACTACTACGGTAGAGGGTTTAGAAGAAACGTTCACGTGCCAGCCGTGTTTTTGAGCAAATACACCTAGCTGCAGAGTGTTCTGTGTGAGGACTAGGTGACAATTCATCTCTGTTAGAGGGAAATCGCTGCAAGATACAAACCGCGAACAAGGAAACTCAGCGCACCAGAGTGCCCTGCGCAGCGTATCAGTTGTCAGTGACTAGTGCTAAAAGCAGGATCAACGTGTGCTAGCTTTCTTACTCAATACCTATTCGTCCAGCTGCCTTCAGTAGAAAATCTTGGAGAGGCAGGGATCTCAAATCTGTGTTTAGTGGACAGTGAGAACTACTGTGGTCTGTGCACTCTTTCTCCTTGCACTCAGTTACACTTCTCTGATTTTCGCTCTGCACTGTTAAAAGAGTGCTTGAAACTCTTACAAGAAGCAGGGCAGACTGATCCCGTAGAGAGGGTTTAGAAGAAAAGTGCACGTGCCAGGCGTGTTTTTGAGCAAATAAACCTAGCAGCAGAGTGTTTTGTGTGAGGAGAGGGTGACAATCGCCTCATTTAGAGGGAAATCGCTGCAAGATACAAACCGCGAACAAGGAAACAGCGCACCAGAGTGCCCTGCGCAGCGTAT
The DNA here is from genome assembly GCA_030060385.1 of Muscicapa striata striata. NCBI lineage: Eukaryota > Metazoa > Chordata > Aves > Passeriformes > Muscicapidae > Muscicapa > Muscicapa striata. The sequence continues at coordinate 4,747 of JAREIS010002157.1, read as the reverse complement.
CTGTTGCCAGTGACTAGGGCTAGGAAGCAGGATCAACGTATGCTAGCTTTCTTACTGAATACATATTTGCCTTGCTACGTTAAGTGGTAAATATTGGAGATGCAAGGATCTCATGTCTGTGTTTAGTGGACAGTGAGAACTACTGTGGTGTGTGCACTCTTTCTCCTTGTCCTTAGTTACACCTCTCTGCTTTTCGCTAAGCACTGTTAAAAGAGTGCTCTGAATTCCTGCAAGAAGAAGGGCAGTCTGATCCGGTAGAGAGGCATAGAAGAAAAGTGCACGAGCCAGCCGTGTTTTTGAGCAAATAAACCTAGCAGCAGAGTGTTTGGTGTGAGGAGAGGGTGACAATCATCTCATTAAGAGAGAAATCCCTGCAGGATACATACCGCGAACGAAGAACCGCAGTGCACCAGAGTGCTCTGTGCAGCGTATCAGTTGTCAGTGACTAGTGCGAAGAAGCAGGATCGGAACCAGCTAGCTTTGCTGCTACATACCTAATCGCCATGCACCCTTCTGTGGTAAACATGACGCTTGCTGTTAGGCTCCGAGAGGCAGACAACACTTTGTTATGTGCAGAGGAAAGGAGAGCTACTGTGTGCTGTGCACGCTTTCTTCTTATCTTCAGGTACACTTCTGTGCTCTTCGCTATGCAGACTCGAGAGCGCGTGTTATTGATACTAGAAGAGTGGCAGACTGATATTAAACAGAGAGTTTAGAAAACAAGTGCACATGCCAGGCGTGTTTTTGAGCAGATAAACTTAGCTGCAGAGTGTTCTGTGTGAGGACTAGGTGACAATTCATCTCTATTAGAGGGAAATCGCTGCAAGATACAAACCGCGAACAAAGGAACTCAGTACACCAGAGTGCTCTGCGCAGCATATCAGTTGTCAGTGACTAGTGCTAAAAGCAGGATCAACGTGTGCTAGCTTTCTTACTCAATACCTATTCGTCCAGCTGCCTTCAGTAGAAAGTCTTGGAGAGGCAGGGATCTCAAATCTGTGTTTAGTGGACAGTGAGAACTACTGTGGTCTGTGCACTCTTCCTCCTTGCACTCAGTTACACCTCTCTGCTTTTCGCTCTGCACTGTTAAAAGAGTGCTTGAAACTCTTACAAGAAGCAGGGCAGACTACTACGGTAGAGAGGGTTTAGAAGAAACGTTCACGTGCCAGCCGTGTTTTTGAGCAAATACACCTAGCTGAAGAGTGTTCTGTGTGAGGACTAGGTGACAATTCATCTCTGTTTAGAGGAAATCGCTGCAAGATACAAACCGCGAACAAGGAAACTCAGCGCACCAGAGTGCCCTGCGCAGCGTATCTGTTGCCAGTGACTAGGGCTAGGAAGCAGGATCAACGTATGCTAGCTTTCTTACTGAATACATATTTGCCTTGCTACGTTAAGTGGTAAATATTGGAGATGCAAGGATCTCATGTCTGTGTTTAGTGGACAGTGAGAACTACTGTGGTGTGTGCACTCTTTCTCCTTGTCCTTAGTTACACCTCTCTGCTTTTCGCTAAGCACTGTTAAAAGAGTGCTCTGAATTCCTGCAAGAAGAAGGGCAGTCTGATCCGGTAGAGAGGCATAGAAGAAAAGTGCACGAGCCAGCCGTGTTTTTGAGCAAATAAACCTAGCAGCAGAGTGTTTGGTGTGAGGAGAGGGTGACAATCATCTCATTAAGAGAGAAATCCCTGCAGGATACATACATGAACGAAGAACCGCAGTGCACCAGAGTGCTCTGTGCAGCGTATCAGTTGTCAGTGACTAGTGCGAAGAAGCAGGATCGGAACCAGCTAGCTTTGCTGCTACATACCTAATCGCCATGCACCCTTCTGTGGTAAACATGACGCTTGCTGTTAGGCTCCGAGAGGCAGACAACACTTTGTTATGTGCAGAGGAAAGGAGAGCTACTGTGTGCTGTGCACTTTCTTCTTAGCTTCAGGTACACTTCTGTGCTCTTCGCTATGCAGACTCGAGAGCGTGTTATTGATACTAGAAGAGTGGCAGACTGATATTAAACAGAGAGTTTAGAAGAAAAGTGCACGTGCCAGGCGTGTTTTTGAGCAGATAAACTTAGCTGCAGAGTGTTCTGTGTGAGGACTAGGTGACAATTCATCTCTATTAGAGGGAAATCGCTGCAAGATACAAACCGCGAACAAAGGAACTCAGTACACCAGAGTGCTCTGCGCAGCATATCAGTTGTCAGTGACTAGTGCTAAAAGCAGGATCAACGTGTGCTAGCTTTCTTACTCAATACCTATTCGTCCAGCTGCCTTCAGTAGAAAGTCTTGGGAGGCAGGGATCTCAAATCTGTGTTTAGTGGACAGTGAGAACTACTGTGGTCTGTGCACTCTTCCTCCTTGCACTCAGTTACACCTCTCTGCTTTTCGCTCTGCACTGTTAAAAGAGTGCTTGAAACTCTTACAAGAAGCAGGGCAGACTACTACGGTAGAGAGGGTTTAGAAGAAACGTTCACGTGCCAGCCGTGTTTTTGAGCAAATACACCTAGCTGCAGAGTGTTCTGTGTGAGGACTAGGTGACAATTCATCTCTGTTAGAGGGAAATCGCTGCAAGATACAAACCGCGAACAAGGAAACTCAGCGCACCAGAGTGCCCTGCGCAGCGTATCAGTTGTCAGTGACTAGTGCTAAAAGCAGGATCAACGTGTGCTAGCTTTCTTACTCAATACCTATTCGTCCAGCTGCCTTCAGTAGAAAATCTTGGAGAGGCAGGGATCTCAAATCTGTGTTTAGTGGACAGTGAGAACTACTGTGGTCTGTGCACTCTTTCTCCTTGCACTCAGTTACACTTCTCTGATTTTCGCTCTGCACTGTTAAAAGAGTGCTTGAAACTCTTACAAGAAGCAGGGCAGACTGATCCCGTAGAGAGGGTTTAGAAGAAACGTTCACGTGCCAGCCGTGTTTTTGAGCAAATAAACCTAGCAGCAGAGTGTTTTGTGTGAGGAGAGGGTGACAATTCATCTCATTTAGAGGGAAATCGCTGCAAGATACAAACCGCGAACAAGGAAACAGCGCACCAGAGTGCCCTGCGCAGCGTATCTGTTGCCAGTGACTAGGGCTAGGAAGCAGGATCAACGTATGCTAGCTTTCTTACTGAATACATATTTGCCTTGCTACGTTAAGTGGTAAATATTGGAGATGCAAGGATCTCATGTCTGTGTTTAGTGGACAGTGAGAACTACTGTGGTGTGTGCACTCTTTCTCCTTGTCCTTAGTTACACCTCTCTGCTTTTCGCTAAGCACTGTTAAAAGAGTGCTCTGAATTCCTGCAAGAAGAAGGGCAGTCTGATCCGGTAGAGAGGCATAGAAGAAAAGTGCACGAGCCAGCCGTGTTTTTGAGCAAATAAACCTAGCAGCAGAGTGTTTGGTGTGAGGAGAGGGTGACAATCATCTCATTAAGAGAGAAATCCCTGCAGGATACATACCGCGAACGAAGAACCGCAGTGCACCAGAGTGCTCTGTGCAGCGTATCAGTTGTCAGTGACTAGTGCGAAGAAGCAGGATCGGAACCAGCTAGCTTTGCTGCTACATACCTAATCGCCATGCACCCTTCTGTGGTAAACATGACGCTTGCTGTTAGGCTCCGAGAGGCAGACAACACTTTGTTATGTGCAGAGGAAAGGAGAGCTACTGTGTGCTGTGCACGCTTTCTTCTTAGCTTCAGGTACACTTCTGTGCTCTTCGCTATGCAGACTCGAGAGCGCGTGTTATTGATACTAGAAGAGTGGCAGACTGATATTAAACAGAGAGTTTAGAAAACAAGTGCACATGCCAGGCGTGTTTTTGGAGCAGATAAACTTAGCTGCAGAGTGTTCTGTGTGAGGACTAGGTGACAATTCATCTCTATTAGAGGGAAATCGCTGCAAGATACAAACCGCGAACAAAGGAACTCAGTACACCAGAGTGCTCTGCGCAGCATATCAGTTGTCAGTGACTAGTGCTAAAAGCAGGATCAACGTGTGCTAGCTTTCTTACTCAATACCTATTCGTCCAGCTGCCTTCAGTAGAAAGTCTTGGAGAGGCAGGGATCTCAAATCTGTGTTTAGTGGAGAGTGAGAACTACTGTGGTCTGTGCACTCTTCCTCCTTGCACTCAGTTACACCTCTCTGCTTTTCGCTCTGCACTGGTAAAAGAGTGCTTGAAACTCTTACAAGAAGCAGGGCAGACTACTACGGTAGAGAGGGTTTAGAAGAAACGTTCACGTGCCAGCCGTGTTTTTGAGCAAATACACCTAGCTGCAGAGTGTTCTGTGTGAGGACTAGGTGACAATTCATCTCTGTTAGAGGGAAATCGCTGCAAGATACAAACCGCGAACAAGGAAACTCAGCGCACCAGAGTGCCCTGCGCAGCGTATCTGTTGCCAGTGACTAGTGCTAGGAAGCAGGATCAACGTATGCTAGCTTTCTTACTGAATACATATTTGCCTTGCTACGTTAAGTGGTAAATATTGGAGATGCAAGGATCTCATGTCTGTGTTTAGTGGACAGTGAGAACTACTGTGGTGTGTGCACTCTTTCTCCTTGTCCTTAGTTACACCTCTCTGCTTTTCGCTAAGCACTGTTAAAAGAGTGCTCTGAATTCCTGCAAGAAGAAGGGCAGTCTGATCCGGTAGAGAGGCATAGAAGAAAAGTGCACGAGCCAGCCGTGTTTTTGAGCAAATAAACCTAGCAGCAGAGTGTTTGGTGTGAGGAGAGGGTGACAATCATCTCATTAAGAGAGAAATCCCTGCAGGA
>JAREIS010002156.1:0-18901 GCA_030060385.1 Muscicapa striata striata | reverse complement strand
TGCCAAAAGATTAAAGTGTCGAGTATCAAGTAACACCTGAGGTAATGGGAGTCCGAGTGCCTTAGGATTCCATCGTTTGAAGCTGAAAGCAAAGCTCCCACTTGTGACTCTGCTTTCTGCTTGAGCAATGTAAAATTCAATTCAGTTCCCTCCCTCCTCTGCCCAGCGGTGCAGGAGAAGGGATGGGGTTGGACAGGAATCCTTGCCCTGCTCCAGGCCGTGGGGGTCCCTTCCATGGGGTCAGTCTGTCCCCTGTCCAGCGGGGCTCCCTCCTGTCATATATGATATAATGTAATTCGTGTAAAGTTGTAAATTAACGTAGAATAAGCAATGTCTCTATGAGGAAAGTAATAAAAACTTCAAAACCAAAAGCTGCAGAGGGAAAAACTGGGATTGCTTAATCGCAATACTGTAACTGCCAACAAAAGCTGAAAAGCTGGGGTTAGCAAGACAATAGACATGGCCATGATGGAGATGGCTTTGTCCAGGGAACACCCAAACATTAAAAGCCCGATAAGCACCTACAATTAAGATAACCAGAGACATCAAGAAAAATACATCTGAATGCCTGTTTCCTGTAAACCAAAATCTGCAAGTTACATCTCAGTTCCACTCTCCGGTAAAACCTGAACCTGCCTTCATCAAAATTCATCGTCTCCTGGAATATAGTTTTGTCCAGCCCAACGCAGAAAGAAGACAAAGACCTCCGCTCCGGACTAAAAGAAACTGTATAAAAACTGGACTAACCAAAGCAGTTTTGTGAACACTGGGGGATCTGATGCGATAGAGATGAGATCAGAGTGTGTTCACCCGGTGCTGACCCCGGGCTCGGCGCTGTCCCTTTTTTGATTGCGGCTATCAAGGACCGTATTTTGGTCGCAAAATAAATACCGCTTATTTTAATAATATTTAATTTGGCTTGATCTCGTTTTTATCTATAACAGGGCCGTACCCCAGTGCTGGCTGAGGGGCTGCTCCAGGCTGACGTGCTCCACCCGGCAGCTGGAGGTGACCCCTCACTGGGCGAGGGATTCCAGGAGCATCAGGATCTTGTAAAAATCCAGTCCCCACTGGGGACCAGGTCAGTGGCCACCACATGCCCTGAGAGTTCCTGCTGGCCCTGGAACCACCTCAGCTGGGTCTCAACAGGGTAGAAATCCATCACAGCCAGTAGCCGGGGCCAGGCTGGGAGCTAGAGGGCCACAGTGAGATGGACACATTGGAGGGCACTGGGAGAGAGTGAGGACACACTGGGATCAGCTGAGGGGAACTGGGAGAGATGGGAGAGGGGTGGTGTGCCACTGAGAGGGACTGGGAATGAAATTGGAGAGTGGGGCAACACTGGGAGTGAGCGGAGTGGATTGGGGCAATGGGAGGGAGGGTGGATGTTTGGGGTGGTACTGAAAAGGACTTGGACTGGACTGGGAGGGACTGGAGGGGGCACTGGGAGAAAGGGGAGAGATTTGGAGAGGCACTGGGAGGGCACATGGAAGAGAGGGTGAAGGTCTGAGTGTGGAGTTAGAAGGACTGGGATGGACTGGGAATGGAATGGCTGTGGACTGAGAGGAATTGGGAGGGACTCTGATGCCACTGGGAGGGACTGTGAGGACACTGGGAGAGACTGGGATGGACTGGGAGAGCCACTGGAGTCACTGGGGATGAGGGGCCAGGAGGGCACAGGGATGGGTATCTTAGTTTGAGAGAAGATTTTAAAGAGGGCACTCTGGAGTGAGTGTTGTCTGCTCTGCACAGTTCCCATAATCCCTTTCAAACAATAGGAAATTAATATTAATAGATGACAGCGAAAAAAAACTCCCAATAGTTTATTGAGAAACAGTAAGCTCACAAGGCAAGGGAAAAAAAAAAAAAAAAAGGAAATAACTTTTAGATATTAAATTGTCAGACCTTACCCCACACACACACACCTGGGACAAAAGATCCAAAATGCCAGAGAACAAATTGTAAGGAAAATTAATCCACAAACACCAGAGGTTTATGTCCAAAAAGGAGCCAGAGGAGTCCTTTTTGCTTTATTCGAATAAAGGGAGAGGCCATGGGGAATTCTCCTGGGATCTCTCAGATTTTTGGAGGACGCAGCCTCCTTTTATCCTAATTTCCCGGCCGCTTTTCCCTCTCTTTTCCCCATTGGCTGAGGTACTTGAGAGGGGTGACACAAAACTCCCAGAAAAATATCCCTGGGAAGTTCTCTCCTGAGAAACAAAGAAAACTCCTCTCACATGAGACAATTTGTGCCTGAAAACTTTTATCACTTTAGAGTCTCATTGGTGTTCAAGTTAGTGCAGTGATTGGTTTCTTTTAGAGTGTTAAGTGAAATATAATTGGATATTGAGTTTAACTAGTGTTTTAATTGGTTCCTTTCTGAATCCCTCTGAAATCTATAAATACTTCTGTTCTACCTGTATCTAACGGATTTGTAGCCTGAACTCCTTCGAGAATAAACTGTCTCTGGAATAATTCAGCTACAGGTCTCAGTCTTTTTCCTCGCTGGCAGGTAGCCAAGGGGCTACTTGAACCCCCCTGAGCTATCTGGGTTCATGTAGCACCTTGGGGGGCTAGCTTAACCCTGGCCCCCCGAACGCTACATAAGTGGCGTCCGAACGACAAATTACCCTGAAAAAGAGTAGTTTTGGTAAGCAGCGCAGTAATCTGCAGTTCTGCTTTCTCGATGCCACTTTTCTTAAAAAAGTGAGGTTTTATTTTAAAAAGCCGACCTTTTTTAAGAAATACCCAAGCAACCTCAGAATTCCGGAGCTGAGACTTGGACGTCTGTCAGCAACAAGCAGCAGAAGACCCTTCGCTGAACATTTGGTGAGAATTTCAGCAATTGCTCGCGAGCTTTTATCTAGGGGTCAACTTTTCTGGTTTTTTTTTCTCTGCTGTTTGTTTCGAGGCTATGGGAGGAATCCTCACCACAATTTCCCTTACTCCCATAGAAAAAGACTTTTATTCCCAAATTCTATCTTTGCTTTCTACTAATAATTGTAACTTTTCTGGAAAAAAAATTTCAAAAAATAATTTAAAAAATTTGTTAAATGGTTACTTCAACAGTTCCCTGATACTAACTCTGACTCTATCTGCTCTGAAACTTACTGGAATCGTGTTGGTACTCGCATATACCAGCTGCAAACTAAAGGTGATTTCAAAATTGCTTATTTTATTCCTTTGTTTCAATTAATCGTTAGTGCTCGTAAAAATGCAACTTTATTTTCCTCTGAACCGAATTCGTCTCTTTCTAATACAGCTTCTTCTTCCACCCCCCCCCGCCCTCACAAAACAGCCCCATAGAACACCAGCTCGCTCTGTCACCGTCCTTGAAAGTAACTTCATGCAATCTGTGCCCGCTGCCCCCTTCCAACCTCAATGTATCCTTTGTCTCTCCTAGCTCAGAGGCACTGCTCACCTCCCCCCATCTCCTCCTCCGACACCATCCCGGTTCCCTCCTCCCTAGCCCCGAGCAGTACCACTGCTCCTCCTCCCCCCAGGCTCCGCGCACCTGCGGGCCCCTCCCCTGTCCCTGCCCCGACCGCTCGGAGACCGTCTCGCCGACCCCCCACAGCCGCGCGAAACCCCGCCTCTGCCTCCCTGCCACCGGCCCCCCGATTCCTCAGCCTGCAGCCGGCAGCAGCCACCCTGTACACCCACCTCTTGCGTGTGCACGAGTTTCCCGCCCCGCCGCCCTAGCCCCGGTTACACCCCATCCTGTACCTTCATGTATCCCCACTCACCCCAACTCCGTGTTCTCCGCACCCCCTGTCTTGCCTTTTTCGACAGCGTCCACGCTCCCCCCCCATGACCAACAGACTCCCTCTGCTTCTTTTAAAAAGCACCGCAAAAATACAAACATTATGGTTCTTCTGATGAATCAAATTCCTATGATTCAGAAGAAGAATTCCATGACCCTTGGGCCAAGATCAAATTATTAGCCACTCAAAACGGACAATGGGAGATTGCTCAAAATATTTCTGCTTTTCCTGTCACATATAAACCAAGCAGGAGAGGTGGTGCAACAAACAGACCTAATTATGAAGATTTTTACCTTAAACAATTAACTGAGTTATCCAAAATTGCCAAAGATTATGGGAGAAACACTCAAATTTTTAAAAATTTACTGAAGCTGTTTTTTCCTCACAAGTTTTAGTACCTTATGATATACAAAACATTGTACATTGCCTTTTATCACCAGCTGAATATATGTTATTTCAACAGCATTGGCACAAACAATTAAAGGTTTTATCTGATAATTATGCAAAAGATCCAAACTGCCCAAATTTTACTGTAGAACAGCTGGCTGGTGAAAACAATTTATCACCTTCAGAACAATCTAACCTTTTCCCCAGGAACATACTATTAGACATAGCAAATGCAGCAAAAACATCACTGCTCCTCACTCCAGATGACTCCACACCCACTTTACATTTTTCAAACATTAAACAAAAAATAGATGAGAGTTTTATCAAGTTTGTAGATAGACTGAAAGATGCTTTAGACAAACAGATTGAAAGTGCGGAGGCGAGAAAGGAACTTCTTTGTAAGCTTGCCATGACCAATGCAAATGAGCAATGCAAAACTGTCCTAAGATCTTTGCCCCTCCACCCACAATTGAAAAGATGGTGGAAATTTGCACACATCACATGTCCACTGAGAACACAGTAGCCCAAGCAGTTGCCAAAGGTATTGCAGAAGGGGTTACTGGAGCCGTTGCAATGGTTGCTTCCCATGACAGTGCCCGTTGCTTTTACTGTGGTGATCCTGGACATTTTTTAAAAGATTGCCCAGAAAAGCCTCAGATGTATCAACCACACAACAATAATAACAAACCCCAGAGACAACAAAAATACCCACAGCAACAAAAAAACTTCCATCGGAGCGCGGGCCCCCCCGCCACTACGACAACAAATCAAAGGCCATCTCCCGCACACCTCCACCTATGAGAATCAATCGGATTCCACCAAACTTCAAGAAAACCCATCAATCCCAGACTTCAGTACCAGACGTCAACTGGTAAGCCTCCGTTCAATAACCTTTACAGATTATCTCTACTCTCGTCTACCTACAGGCAAATGCGCACCTCCAGACGGTCCTTAGAGCATTTTCGTAATGGGTGATGCACTTCATGCCCCCAAACAAATTTTTGTTTTGCCAGAAATCCAGACCCTCCACTCTGGACAAGAAATCTATGTTCAACTTTGCTGCACAGACCCCCTTTTTTTCTTCCACAGGGGACCCCCATCGCTCAAGCCTTCCTGCTTCCCAAGCATCTCAACGAACGACTCCTCCCAACCCTCTGTCTTGTGGGTGCAAATCATGGGATCCAAGAAGCCCGTCCTGAATGCAGCATCCTTTGCAGAGGTGAGAAGATCCACAGACCAGGAATTCTGGACACCGGAGCTGATGTCACCATCATCTCTCGCTCGGAATGGCCAGACAACTGGGAATTGCAACCGGTACCTGGCATGATCGCTGGAATCGGCGGTGTCACAGTGTCCATGCAAAGCAGAAACAACGCTGCCATTGAAGGGCCCGAAGGCAAGTTGGCAACTGTTCGCCTGCTCGTGGTCAGAGCCCCCATCACCCTGTGGGGCAGAGATGTTCTTTCCCAGTGGGGAATGTCCCTCCAGATCCAAAACCAGGATTTCTAATTGGGGCCACTGAGGCGCGCACTTTACCACCCACCCCTCGGCTCACTTGGAAAAGTGAAGACCCCATCTGGCAAGAACAGTGGCCCCTGTCAAAGGTCAAACTGCGCGCATTGCATTCCCTGGTTGAAGAACAACTCGCCAAAGGCCACATCGTTGAAACCACAAGCCCTTGGAACACTCCAGTTTTCGTCTTGCAAAAACCTGAACTGACCGATGGAGACTTCTCCAAGATCTCCGCAAGATCAACGACGCCATTGAAGACATGGGTCCTCTCCAGCCCGGCCTGCCTTCGCCATCTATGCTGCCTCGAGACTGGACACTCGCCGTCATTGACATCAAAGATTGCTTTTTCAGCATCCCTCTGCACCCCCAAGATGCACCTCGGTTTGCCTTCTCCGTCCCCTCTCTAAATAGAGAGGCTCCTCTCAAAAGATACCACTGGCGCTTCCTTCCCCAAGGACTCAAAACTCTCCTACCATATGCCAATGGTACGTGGCTCACGTTCTTTCTCCAGTTCGAAATCCTTCCCAGATGTAATCATCTACCACTACATGGATGACATCCTCATCTGTGCCTCTGAAAAGACTCGTTTGGACAAAGCAGTGAAAACAACCATTGAAACTATTGAAAAAGCAGGATTTGAAATCCGTGAAGACAAAGTACAGTACACCAGCCCGTGGAAATACCTAGGTCTTCAAATTCAAGAGAGAACCATCGTACCCAGCAGGTTTCCATCCGAGACAACCCGAAAACCCTGAGAGACTTGCACAGCCTGTGCGGATCCATCAACTGGATACGCCCTTCTGGGAATCACAACAAAGGAGCTTGCTCCTCTGTTCAACCTCCTCCGTGGCAACGAAGACCTCGACTCCCCGTGCACCATCACACCAGAAGCTCAGGATGCCATCATCAAAGTACAAGAAGCCCTTTCCTCACGCCAAGCCCACCGGTTTGAACCAAATTTGCCCTTCCAGTTTGTCATTTTGGGGAAAGCTCCTCATTTTCATGGACTGATTTTTCAGTGGGACTCTCAACTCACAGACCCTTTGCTGATTCTAGAATGGGTCTTCACAAGCAACCAACCCACAAAAACAATCACCACATTTCAAGAAATCATGGCACACTTGATAAGGAAAGCCAGATCTCGCCTCCGCTCTCTCGCAGGTTGTGAATTCACATGTATTTACCTACCATTGACCACTGGAGACCTGGAGCATTTGCTCCAAACCAATGAAAGTCTCCAAATTGCTCTAGATAGCTACACTGGCCAAATTTCCATTCACTTACCTAAACACAAGCTTTTTAATAAAGATGCAGGTTTTCATTTAGTTCCAAAATTAGTCCAAAGCAGGACCCTCTCAAAGCTCTAACTGTCTTTACTGACGGCTCAGGCTCGTCTCACAAGTCAGTTATGACTTGAAAACCCCAAAACCCAGAATTGGGACTCTGATGTCCAAACAGTGGAGGGATCTCCACAAATTGCTGAGCTGGCAGCAGTTGTTAGAGCTTTTGAGAAATTCAAAGACGAACCTTTCAATTTAGTCACAGATTCCTCGTATGTAGCCGGTATAGCTATGAGAGCAGAACATGCCTTTTTAAAGGATGTTTCCAACCCAAAGTTATATCAACTCATTTCCACACTGACACACTTAATTTCTAACAGAAAACAACCCTATCACATTGTTCACGTAAGATCACACACTGATCTCCCAGGTTTTATTACAGAAGGAAACAGAAGAGCAGATGCACTGGCCATGCCTGCTGAAATTGCAATGTACCTGACATCTTTGCACAGGCAAAGCTGTCACATGCATTTTTTTCACCAAAATGTGCCTGCTCTCATGCGAATGTTCAAACTTCCAAAAGATCAGGCAAAAGCCATCGTGGCAACGTGCCCAAGCTGTCAAACTTATCAAATACCCTCTATGGGTACAGGTGTCAATCCCAGAGGTCTCAGCAGCTGCCAGCTGTGGCAGACTGATGTGACCCACTTCCCATCTTTGGGAAGTCCAAATATGTGCACGTGTCAGTTGACACATTTTCTGGAGCAGTTTTTGCATCAGCGCACGCAGGAGAAAAAGCCACACATGCTGCTAAGCATTTTCTCCTGGCATTTGCCACTCTAGGGGTCCCAAAAAGAGTCAAAACTGACAATGGCCCTGCCTACAAATCTAAACAATTAAAAAGTTTTTTAATGAATGGGGAATTGAACACACCACTGGCATTGCTTCAAACCCTACAGGACAATCTATTGTAGAAAGAACACACCAAACCCTCAAAAGAGTTCTCAATCAGCAAAAAAGAGACACAGAAATATTGTCTCCAGTTGAGAGACTTTGCAAAGCCCTTTATGTTATCAATTTTTTAAATTGCACCACATCAGAGCCTGATCCTCCCATTCTCCGTCATTTTGCAAACACAACTCAAGCTAAGCTCACTGAAAAACCACCAGTGTTGGTGAAGGACCCAGAAACACAGCAAATTTCTGGGCCCTTTCAACTGATCACCTGGGGAAGGGGATACGCATGTGTATCCCTGCCATCTGGTCCAAAATGGTTCCCAGGAAAATATCAAACCCTACCTAGGTACGGCAAAACCCACATCTTCCAGCAATGAGAAAATTCTCCAGAGGCCAATACAAAGCCTCCTCAAAAAAATCAAACCAGCGCTGCCTGAGACGCAAGCGCCACAAAGTACCTGCAAACCAACGAAAAAATCGTCCTGTCACTAGACAGCTGACGAAACAGAAAATCAAGCAGCGCACAGCTGCCTCAGTTAAGCCTTAAGCTGAACCTTTGTTATTAAAGTAGTTTTTAGCTGAAATGTTATTAACTTCTGAAAAAAAAAACTGTTTTAACTATCTTTCTTAATACCTTTAACTCTATCCCCAATTTTGTATGAAAGTAGGGGAGAAAAGTAAAAGGTCAGAATCCAATTCTTTCCTTTCCATGATAACAATTTTTGCTTGTATTTCTTAGTAGAAGTCTCATCCTTGTCCAAAGATGAAAATATCTCCGTCAGTGTTGTCCTCACTGCAGCCTGGATGTCCATCACCATACCACATGCCTTCGGCTGGATCAACCCACAACCTTCCCAAAACATTTGGGTGACTTTAGCAAAAACTTTGAAACAAGACAACCTGTGTTTATCCATAAGCAACCTTGACAACCCACTTTCTACATGTTTAGTGGGAATCCCATTTGCAGCAGATGAATGGCCCGCTCAAAACTCAGAACTCCTTCGCACCACAGGTAAGAGACCCAACCCGTGGACACTTGGGACGATTGGACAAAAATTTTGCCAAACACTCTTGAGGAACCCCAAGAATTGGATTTGCTGGGGTCCTCCAAAGCAACATTTTGCATCAAATTTCACTTTAAACGCCCAAGACAAATTTTGCATGAAGTAGATCTGTACAAATACACGTACAGGAAAGACATTTCCCCAAACAAAGCATACAATAGTCCCGATTGGTGTCATTACACCGCACCCAGAATTTCTGAGTCCTCTCTCCACCCCAAAAAATTGCCCCAGGGAATGTTTCTCATCTGTGGTGACCGAGTTTGGGCCGGAATTCCTCCCGTCTTCAAGGAGGGCCATGTAGCCTTGGCAAGCTTTCTACCCTCACCCCCAACACCACTCTGTTACATAATTGGAAAAAGAAAGCCAGTCAAAACGTGTGAAAAGATCCTATACTCAATTTGATGAAAATTGCAACCCTGTATTGCACGTTTGGAACAAACCCAAAAGAATTGCTGCCTCCCTGTTCCTACCATGGGTAGCAGCAGCAAAAGCCCTTGGAGACATTGACCATTTGGGGTGCTGGCTTAGTAAGCAGGCCAATGCTACATCTGCTGCTTTGAGTGATCTTTTGAAAGATGAAGAAACCACAAGACATGCAACTCTGCAAAACCGAGCAGCAATTGACTTTCTGCTGCTCTCCCACGGACACGGCTGCGAAGACTTTGAAGGAATGTGCTGCTTCAACCTCTCTTCCCATTCCACATCCATCCAAGAAAACATCCAGAAGCTGAAAACCCTCGTGAAAGATTTGAAGAAGGAAACCACCCCAGACTGGGTCAACAATCTCCTCGGACAATGGGGACTGACGGGATGGGCCTCTTCTTTGGTCAAGGGCATTGTGTGGATTCTCATTGTCATTTTTATTGTGTTAGCTATGTTTTCATGTATGGTCCAGTGTTTCAAAAACTGTCAAAGACGCTCTCTTTGTAAATACAGAGAGAGGAATTGTGGGTGACACAAAACTCCCAGAAAAATATCCCTGGGAAGTTCTCTCCTGAGAAACAAAGAAAACTCCTCTCACATGAGACAATTTGTGCCTGAAAACTTTTATCACTTTAGAGTCTCATTGGTGTTCAAGTTAGTGCAGTGGTTGGTTTCTTTTAGAGTGTTAAGTGAAATATAATGGGATATTGAGTTTAACTAGTGTTTTAATTGGTTCTTTTCTGAATCCCTCTGAAATCTATAAATACTTCTGTTCTACCTGTATCTAACGGATTTGTAGCCTGAACTCCCTTCGGAGAATAAACTGTCTCTGGAATAATTCAGCTACAGGTCTCAGTCTTTTCCCTCGCTGGCAGGTAGCCAAGGGGCTACTTGAACCCCCTGAGCTATCTGGTGGGGGCTAGCTTAACCCTGGCCCCCCGAACGCTACATTGTGTCCTTTTTGGTTTTCCAATTATTTGCAGTGACATCAGTTTCTGTCCTTTTGTAGCTATCTCTGGATCAGTACACATGGCTATTACCTGCATCCCTTTGATCACATGTTGAATAAGTTGTACTAAGCAAGGGATTAGATTAGAATTGCTACCGTATAAGAGGAAAAAAGCAGTTTTTTAACCCACAGTCCACCAGGTAACTACGAAAACATGTCCCATTCCCATCTTTTCCATGTTTGGACCAGAAGATGAGCCAACTTTCTTATTTCTTTTGCTGTTTGTTTTATCACTTTTCCATTGTAATCTTTTTGCAAACAGCAGTTTGAGTCATTTAATTTGCCACACACACCCCCTTCTTCTGCTAATAAATAATCTAATACCATCCGGTATTGAAATATTGCATTTCTCATCAGAGTAGATTGGTCAGCAAGAAAGTCAAGAGCTGTAGCTGTCTGGTTACTTACTATTTCAAAGACAGCTTGTAACCTAATTATCCGATTTAAATTATAAATGGGTTCTCTGGCACCTGATATTAATTCATTAGGATTCCAAGTGGCTGGTCCATAGTGGTGTATGATTCATTCAGGTGGCCATTCATCATCACCCCACTTTTGGGTGCTCCCCCCAGCCAAGGACACATCAATCGACTGCTTTTCCCTAATTAGATCATCATATACCTTGATTCCTAACTGGTTTCCCTGGACTTGTGGTAGCAGAAAGAACAGTGGTCTGATGTACCCCACATAACATATCCCTGACCAGTTTGGGGGTAACCTGTGATAGGCATGTTGGCCACAAATCCAGTAACGCCCCTTTACCAGGTCCCGTTGGCAAAGGGACCTTCCCAATTTTCATGATCCATTGGGTGATCAAAATACAGCTTGCTTCCTGGTCCTAGTGGTCCCCCAACAATAGTTGCCCCACCATGGGAATCACAGTATTTGCACTTCCATGCTCCCACATGAGGTTTCCAGCTGCAGTTACACCCCATATCTGTTTTATTAGATTTGGACCAGAACCTGCTAAAAAGAGTTCGAGTTCCATTCTGGTGTTGCCACTTCCACTGATATTCACGAACAACATGTGTCTTACTTGTGGAATTATCTCGGGGGCAGCTTAAAAATAAGGAGTCAAAAAACTTATCCCTCCCCACTGCTTTACAGCCTTCCAAATCTTTCCGGTAATTATGGTAGGAACACTTTACCCAGCTACCATTTGAGAGTTTAACATGAGTTTGATTCCATCTGCCTTGATATCTGGAACAATCATAAGGAAGGCAGTTGGGGGTCCAACAATCTAAAGCCAAAGATAAAGTCCAGTTACAAACACTTTTTCCCACGTACCTGCTTCCTGTTCTGTTTAGACAATAAGTGCCTCTTTCAGAAGAATGAAGCCACCATGGACTTCCTTCTTCATCCCAAAATCCTGTTCCATTATGGACCTCACTCAGGGTGCTAACCCACCATTTAGGTTTGACTGGGCTGGCCACCCATGGCCAGTTTTCATATCCCCCTGGCCCTCCACAGACCCAGCAATTGCTAAGGTTAAAGGTTTTTGCTACTTCTTCTCCTAAGGTTAAAAACTTATTTTCCCATTCTTGGCCCCACCCTAACTGACAATATAAAGGTAAGATCATTAAGAGAAACATTCTAACAGTATCATGTAATTTCCTAACCTAATTTGCACTTTCACATTTTCTTCCGCACCTCTGGTGAGTGAAGGCACAGAAACAGCTTAACATAAATAAAACAGTGACAGCAAAGGGCTGGCCCCCCCAGTGACTGGAGATCTGAGAGGAGGGATGCCCACACAAACTATTTCAGCACGCAGTCTGTGGGTGGGCACACGAGGCTTCCCCCGATGTCAACCCACTTGCTACTGCTCCAGTCCGCCCCTGCGGAGTGTCAGTCGTGGCTTCCCGTCCTTCTCCTCCAGCTGAGATGTCCAAATCTCTGGGGCCTCAGAGACCTTGACCCGAGTGTGATGGGTCCACCCGTGTTCAGCTGTCTTGACGGCTGTTCCTGTGGTCAGCAACACCTGGAAATGTCCACGCCACTTCACCACCAGCGGTGCTTCTTTCCACTCCTTAACTAGGACCCAGTCTCCTGGCTGGATGTTGTGAACAGCAAAGTCCAAAGGCAGGGTCTGTGCCAGCTGAGCCTCCTGTAAAAGAGATTTCACAACAGACAGTATCCAAGCCACACAATGTTTTAAATACTTATTACTAATCTCTACCCCCCACTAGGCTGAGAATTGCAGGGGTAAGGAATTCCAAACATCAATTGAATATCTCTTCTGGGCCTGGCCCTTATTCCTCCCAAAGCCAGGGCTAGGAGCAGTATCTATGGCAACTTAGTTTCTATTACCAGCTTCAGAAGGTGTTTCTTTATTTCTCCATTCATTCTTTCAACCCCACCCGAACTCTGGGGATGCCAGGGGGTATGGAGGTTCCATTGTATCCCTAATGCAGTCATAACTCCGTGAAGAATTTTTCCTATAATATGAGTTCCCCTATCTGAGTCTATTGCTTCCACAATCCCATATCTTGGAATTATTTGTTCCAAAAATACTTAACTGATCCTGTAGTTGCTGAAACATTAGGGAATGCTTTTGGCCACCCTGTTATTTGACATACTATTACCAGAAGATATTTAAATTCTGCCACTCGGGGCATTTCAGTAAAATCCACCTGACATCTCTGGAAAGAACCACAGCCCAAGGCCTCCCTCCCCAGGCAAGCTTCTTTGTAACTTTGTTATTGGTTTTAGCACAAATCAAACAACCCTCAATAGCTTGCTTTGCCAGGCTAAAAAGACCTACATCAGCACACATTTTGAGGAAGGCTTCTCCCATTGCCTCCTCTGAGTAGCCTGCGTGCTGTCCCCTTAATGTGGATTGTTGCCACCCTTTTTGGTAAATTCATCACCTCCAATAGGCGAGAGAAAAGTTCTCACGGGCTAATGTCTTTTCCCCTGCAGGTTAATAAACCTCGTTCTTCCCACAGTTTCCCAAATGCATGTATCACCCCACACGCATATTTAGAACCAGTGAAAACATTCACTGTCTAGTCCCGGTGTAGCTCACAGGCTCTGATTAACGCATGCAGCTCAGCTGTCTGAGCTGACCAGGTGGGCGGTAACTTTTCCCCTTCTTTTAATTGTTTCCCATTCACTATAGAGTATCCTGTAAAACGCTTCCCATTGATCACCCTTGACGACCCATCAATGAACACATTCTCTCCCTCAGGCCAGGGAGTATCTCTTAAATCTTCCCTAGCTCTAGTCTGGAGATCTATAACCTGGATACAATCATGGGTTTCTTCTTGTCTCCCCCTTTCTTCAGGGCCATTCAAACAGGAGGCTGGATTAAAATTTTCCTCATTTTTAAATTCTAAATCCTCCTGTTCCATTAAACAAGATTCATACTGTAATAATCGAGCGCTCGTCATCCACTTAGAGGCTCTCTCACTTAACAAAGCTTTAATCTGATGTGAAACCTTTACGATCAGATGCCCTCCCCTTGTAAGCTTTCGGACCTCAGCCACCATCAGAGCTGTGGCTGCACAGTTCTGTAGACAATGGGGCCAGCCTCTGGCCACTGGGTCTAACAATTTAGAAAAATAGGCGACAGGCCTCCGTGTTCCCCCATGCTCCTGTACCAAAATTCCTTTAGCATGTCCCTGTTTAACATCTACATGTAGTTGAAATTCTTTTTCTGCATCTGGAAGAGCGAAGACTGGGGCATTAACTAATTTGTCTTTTAATTTTTTTAAGCTTTGCTCTCCTTCCGGTGTCCATACCACGACATTAGGATTGTTTTGGGTTAAAAAGTTATATAAAGGTCTAGCCACAACAGAAAAATCCTCGATCCATGTTCTACAGTACCCCACCAATCCTAAAAATTGCCGTAACTCCTTTTTAGTCTGGGGTAATGGTATTTGCAAAATCCCTTTTATTCTTTCTGGATCGATACACCGTAACCCCTCAGTCAGAATGTGTCCCAAATATTTGACCTTCCTTTCTACTAACTGTGCTTTCTTTTCAGACACTCTAAACCCCTTTTTAGCAAGGAAGTTAAGCAGCTTTACAGTAGCCTCTTCAACCACCTTTTCCTGTTCCCCCGATAACAGCAAATCATCTACATATTGCAATAGCTTAACTCCTGGGGGTGGAATAAACTCTCTTAATATTTTCTGCAACGCTTGTCCAAACAAAACCGGTGACTCTGTATATCCCTGCGGAAGAACTGTCCATGTTAATTGTTGTTTTATCATCTTCCCTCCTTCCTCTTGTTCCCATTCAAAGGCAAAATACTGTTTACTATCTTCTGTAATAGGACACCCCCAGAAAGCATCCTTCAAATCCAGTACAGAATAATACTGATGTGAAGAAGGGATTTGATTCAAGATTGTATATGGATCCGGAACTGTGGGATGCCTCGGTTTAACAATTTCATTTATTATTCTTAAATCTTGCACCATTCTGTATGTTCCATCTGGTTTCTTAACCGGCAGGATGGGGGTGTTATAAGGAGACATACATGGCTCCAAAAGACCTGCTTTTAACAGGGACTCAATAACAGGCTGTAGCCCCTTCTTTCCCTCCCTTGAAAGAGGATATTGCTTTTTAGACACCACTTGTCCTGGTTGCTTCAAAGTAATTTGGAGAGGTTCTATATCTAGTTTTCCATATTTCCTGGGGCTGCCCACACTTCCGGATTTATTTCAGTATAAGCCTTCTCAGATATTTTACACAAAGATACTACAGTTTTGGACTCCGTGTCACTTCTTACAATACTAATTTGCATTCCCATTCTAGCCATCAAATCTCTTCCCAGTAAATTACAATCACAATTAGGAACAAACAGGAATTCTGCAGTTCAAACCTATCCCCCACATCGATTAACAGTGGTTGAATAAAATACACTCGCTCATCTTTTCCACTCACTCCTTGAATAATCACAGATCTTTTTGACAATTTCCCCCCCTTCGGTATAAAATTCAAGGTGGATCGGGAGGCCCCTGTATCTACCAGAAAACACACCTCCTCCCGATCCGGACCCACCTTAAAAGTTATCAAGGGCTCCTGAGTGGTGGGTCCTTGGTATAATTGGAGCCCCTGACACCCCTAACAATCCATTTCCATTATCCTCTGGACTTCCTCCTCCTGAGGGTCCGGCTGTTTCTGCGGACACTCATTTTTCCAATGCCCTTCTGCCCTGCAGATAGCACACTGGTTCCTCCCCAGCCGCGGTTTGGGTCGGCTATCCCCTGCCGAGGAGGGAATACCTCTGCCACTTCCCTGTGGCCGACCCCGTCCCCTCTGTCCCGGGGGACCCCTTGAACCCTGCGGTTTATTCCTCCGGGGCTGCAAAAACTCTGCCATCATCTTTGCCTTAGCCTTTGCCTTTTCCTCATCCCTTCTTACATAGATCTGCTGTGCTTTTCTAACCAACTCTTCTAGAGGCTTATTTTGCCACTCTTCATCTTTCTGTACTCCTTTCCTTATATCAGGCCAAGCCTTAGTAACAAATTGTACCTTCAGCAATGTGTCAAAGGCTGGTCCCTCAGGATCCATCCCACCATGCTTCCTCAAGGCATCCCTAATCCTCTCCAACCAATGAGAGGGACTTTCCTGCTTCTCCTGTTCTAATGACATAGCCTTAGCTACGTTGTTAGTTTTGGGAGCAGCTGACTTGATTGCCCTGATCAGATAAGCACGGTAATCACGGAGGCGAGCCAGACTGGCCTGGTTATTTGGGTCCCACTGGGGGTCTGCCTGGGGGATGGCATCATCCACCGTTGGTGCATTGGGTCCAGCCCCTCCCGCTGCTTGTGGATGTTCATCCTCCCACAGCTGCCGAGCTTTCTGCAAGATCATTCGTTTCTCTGATGACCCAAACAGAATTCCCAAAAGAAAATCCCAGTCCTTCCATGTATAATCCGCATTTCCCAAATATTCCTCTATCTTTTCCCCCACCCCTATGGGATCATCCAAATATGGGGGTAATTCTTTTTTCAACCCTCTTATATCCTGGGTAGTAAGTGGTACAATCACAAACCCAAATCCTCCCCCTTGGCCCCCCAAAGGGACCTGACGGAGTGGCATCTGGTGTACCCCTGTCTCTTGGGGAACTTCTGATGTCCTAAACTGAGTTCCTCTTCTAGTTCTAGGGGTGATACCACATGCTGCTCCTCTCCCCTTGCATCATTATTCTCAGGTGGGGCTGTAGGAATAACATTTTCCCGATCCCTTTGCTCTGGAAGTTGAGGATACAGGGGACCTGCAGCTGGCCCTGGGTCAGCTGGCAACACTGGAAGACAAGGCGGGGGAAGGTGCTGCAAAACATCCCAATCCTCACCATTTTCCTCCCCTTCCCCTTTTTCCTCTTCTCCTTGTTTTCTTAACACATAGATTTCTCTTGTTGCTTGTCTAACCCATATTAATCCACATTCCCTTTCAATCCATCCTTTCCAATTCTCCTCTAAATACCTCCACAAAATACGACACAAATGAATTTTATCCGATCCATAACATGGCCATATTAGCCCCCTTGCCAACTTATACTCCGGCCACACAAAATAACAATATTTTACCATCATTTCCATAGTTACCTCTGGGTGAATATACAATCTGTCCCAAGACCTCAGCATTCTCCCCAAGGGACTTTCTGGGGGTATGATGGGATCCTTTTTGCTGGGGACCTTTCCCCGCTTTACCCTTTCAACCCTCCATGGGTGTACTGTTTCACCTGTGCTACCCTCCATGGGTGTCCTCCCAGGTGTACCTGTGCAACCCTCCATGGGTGCCCTCCCAGGTGTACCTGTGCTGCCCTCCCTGGGCGCCCTCCCAGGTTTGCTCCCTGAGGATCCCAGTTTACTCACTGGTGAGATTTTCAGTGGTCCTTCCCTGTGGACTCTTCACGGACTCCTGGTCCGCCACTCGTCTGTCTCCTGGACAGTCTCGGGAACCCGATCGATCGCCCGGTGCCAGCCGGCACCCAGGGGAGCTGATCACCGAAACTGGGTGAGGCGCGCCTTCAGCTCCACCCGCTGCCCGCTATCCCGGACGGTGGAAATATCCCAGACAAGAGCCCCCAAATTGTAAGGAAAATTAATCCACAAACACCAGAGGTTTATGTCCAAAAAGGAGACAGAGGAGTCCTTTTTGCTTTATTCGAATAAAGGGAGAGGCCATAGGGCATTCCCCTGAGATCTCTCGGATTTTTGGAGGACGCAGCCTCCTTTTATCCTAATTTCCCGGCCGCTTTTCCCTCTCTCTTTCCCCATAGGCTGAGGTACTTGAGAGGCACAGACTTCCCGGAACGCCTAAGATTCCCCTCTAATGTATAACTTTTCCCTTTAATTTTTAATTCTTATAGAATTCATAATTTCCCCCCCATTGCTTCTTTATCTTCAGTAACCCAATTTCATTGATTAGCAGACCTACAGTTAGTTTGTGAAGGGAAATATCTTTTTCCATTCATCAATCAATGTAATCCCTCCATTGTTTCTTTTATCTCTAGGTGCTAATTGTTTCTACCAGTAATCTACAACTTGTTTGTAAAGACAAATTCTACATTCTTCTCATTCTGAAGAGGAGGCCCAGGGCTCATCCTGCAACTGCTCATGGGGTGGTTTCAGAGAATCACAGAATCAGCAAGGCTGGAAAAGGCCTTGGAGATCATCAAGTCCAGCCTGTGCCCTGACTCCACCTTGTCACCCTGAGCATCGTCTTCTTCAGGATAAACATCCCCGGCTCCCTTAGCCACTCCTCATAGCTCCACTTGTGCTCCAGACCCCTCACCAACATTGTTGCTCTTTAGTGGACATGCTCCAGCTCCTCCATGTTCTTCCTTATTTTGGGGGCCCAGAACTGGACACAGCACTTGAATGCTGAGTACAGGGGAAGAATCACTGCCCTGGTTCTTCTGGCCACACCACTCCTGATCCAGGCCAGGTGCCATTGGCCTTCTTGGCCACTTGGGCACACTGCTGGCTCATGTCCAGCCTGCTGTCCATCAGTCCCCCCAGGTCCCTTTCTACCTGGCCACTGTCCAGCCACTCAGCCCTCAGCCTGTAGCACTGCAGGGGTTGTTGTAGCCAAAGTGCAGGACCCAGCACTTGGCCTTGTCCAACCTCACGTTGCTGGATTTAGTCTCATTCCAGCCTGTCCACGTCCCTCTGCAGAGCACTCATACCCTCCAGCAGATCCACACTCAGAGCCCCCTTGGTGTCACCATGGTTCCATGAGGCTCTAGAGTGTCGCAATTATCTCCATGATTCCATGATGCCTCCCAGTGTCCCCATGTCCCTTTGGTTCCATGGGAGGTCTTTGTGTCACGAAGTCTCTTGGATTCTTGGACCCCACAGTGTCACAAAGTCTCTTGGTACCCCAGGGCCTTGCAGTGTCACAATGGATCCTTGGTTCCATGAGGTCTCGCAGTGCAGCAATGCTCTCCTTGGCTCCACAGTGTCACAATGGCCTCTTGGTCCCAAGGAACACCATGGTTTCAAACATGTTTCCTTAATTCCATGAGTCCCTGAGGAGAAGCACTGGCCCC
>JAREIS010002155.1:0-12712 GCA_030060385.1 Muscicapa striata striata | reverse complement strand
CAAGGGCCTTGTTTTGGTAATCAAGGGGGATCAATTATCGGGAATTTTTTTCTTTTGTCCCTTCGGGAAATTTTTTGAGAAACTTTTTTTTTGGGGGGTAAAATTGGGGGGCCTTTTTCTCCATATTACACTTCTTGTTTTTCCCTAACGCAGTTAAAAGTGTTTGGAACTCTTAAAGAAGCAGGGCAGACTGCTAGGTAGAGAGGGTTTAGAAGAAATGCACGTCCAGAGCGTGTTTTGAGCAGATATAAGCAGGAGCAGATGTCGGGTGGAGGATAGGTGAAAATCATCTCTCTAGGAGCCGAATCGGGCAGGATACAAACCCAACAAAGAACTGCGTGCACAGAGTGCTTGGATCGTCTAGTTGTCAGTGACTAGTGCTAAGAAGCAGGATCACGAACCAGCTAGCTTTTTATGCCAATACGCCATCAGCCTTCGGTAGCTAGTGCTGAGCCCGAAGTGCAGACTCACTGTTGTAGTGCAGGGACAAGAGAGCTACTGTGTGGTGTGCAGCTTTCCTTAGCTTCTGGTACACTTCTGCGCTTTCACCCACCTAATCGTCATATAGCCTTGTGTGGTAAATATTGAGATGCATATATCTGATGTCTATGTGTAGCGGACAGTGAGAACTACTATGTGGTGTGCACTCTTTCTCCTTATCTTCTGTTACACTTCTCTGTGCTTTTAGTTATACACAGTTTAAAAGTGCTTGAACTCTTACAAGAAGCAGGGCAGACTGCTCCCGGTAGTGAGGGTTTAGAAGAAAAGTGCATGTGCCAGGCGTGTTTTGTCAGCAGATAAACGTAGGAGCAGAGTGTTTTGTGAGAGGACGAGGTGACAAATCATCTTCTTTAGAGAGAAATGGCTGCAGGATAGAAAACGGGAGCAAAGAACCGCCGAGCACCAGAGTGCTCTGTGCACCGTATGAGTTGTCAGTGACTAGTGCCAAGAAGCAGGATCCGAACCAGCTAGGTTTGCTATGCCTAATCGCCATGCAGCCTTCTGTGGTAAACATGACGCTTTGCTGTTAGGTTCGACAGGCAGACAACACTTTGGTATGTGCAGTGGAAAGGATAGCTACTGTGTGGTGTGCACGCTTTCTTCTTAGCTCCAGGTACACTTCTGTGCTCTTCGCTATGCAGACTCGAGAGAGTGCATGCTATTGATACTAGAAGAGTGGCAGACTGCTATTAATCAGAGAGTTTAGAAGAAAAGTGCACGTCCCAGGCATGCTTTGTCAACAGAAACACCTAGCAGCAGAGTGTTCTGTGTGAGAAGTAGGTGACTATTCATCTTTGCTGGAGAGAAAACGCTGCTAGATACAAACCGCGAACAAGGAAACTCAGCGCACCAGAGTGCTCTGCTCAGCGTATCAGTTGCCAGTGACTAGTGCTAAGAAGCAGGATCAACGTATGCTAGCTTTCTTACTGAATACCAATTAGTCGTGCTGCGTTAAGGGGTAAATATTGGAGATGCAGGGATCTCATGTCTGTGTGTAGTGGACACTGAGAAGTACTGTGGAGTGGGCGCTTTTTCTCCTTGTAGTCAGTTACACTTCTCTGGTTTTCCTAAGCGCAGTTAAAAGAGTGCTTGAGCTCTTATAAGAAGCAGGGCAGACTGCTACGGTAGAGAGGGTTTAGAAGAAAAGTGCACGTGCCAGGCGTGTTTTGTCAGCAAATATACCTAGCAGCAGAGCGTTCTGTGTGAGGACTAGGTGAAAAATCATCTCCGTTACAGCGAAATCGCTGCTAGATACAAACCGCGAACAAGGAAAATCAGCGCACCAGAGTGCTCTGCTCAGCGTATCAGTTGCCAGTGACTAGTGCTAAGAAGCAGGATCAACTTATGCTGGCTTTCCTAATGAATTTCTTTTCATTTTGCTGCCTTCTGTGGTAAATATTAGAGATGCAGGGATCTCCTGTCTGTGTGTGGTGGACACTGAGAAGTCCTGTGGAGTGGGCGCTCTTTCTCCTTGTACTCAGTTACACTTCTCTGCTTTTCCCTAAGCGCAGTTAAAAGAGTGCTTGGAACTCTTAGAAGAAGCAGGGCAGACTGCTGCAATAGAGAGGGTTTAGAAGAAGAGCGCACGTGCCAGGTGTGTTTTTTGAGCAGATATACCTAGCAGGAGAGTGGTCTGGGTGAGGACTAGGTGAAAAATCATCTCCGTTACAGCGAAATCGCTGCAGGATACAAACCGCGAACAAAGAACTGCCGAGCACCAGAGTGCTCTGCGCACCGTATGAGTTGTCAGTGACTAGTGCTAAGAAGCAGGATCCGAACCAGCTAGCTTTGCTATGCCTAATCGCCATGCAGCCTTCTGTGGTAAACATGACGCTTGCTGTTAGGCTCCGACAGGCAGACGGCACTTTGGTATGTGCAGTGGAAAGGAGAGCTACTGTGTGGTGTGCACGCTTTCTTCTTAGCTTCAGGTACACTTCTGTGCTCTTCGCTATGCAGACTCGAGAGAGTGCATGCTATTGATACTAGAAGAGTGGCAGACTGCTATTAATCAGAGAGTTTAGAAGAAAAGTGCACATCCCAGGCATGCTTTGTCAACAGAAACACCTAGCAGCAGAGTGTTCTGTGTGAGAAGTAGGTGACTATTCATCTTTGCTAGAGAGAAAACGCTGCTAGATACAAACCGCGAACAAGGAAACTCAGCGCACCAGAGTGCTCTGCTCAGCGTATCAGTTGCCAGTGACTAGTGCTAAGAAGCAGGATCAACATATGCTAGCTTTCTTACTGAATATCAATTAGTCGCTCTGCATGCTAAGGGGTAAATATTGAGATGCAGGGATCTCATGTCTATGTGTAGAGGACACTGAGAAGCACTGTGGTGCGTCCACTCTTTCTCCTTCAGTTACACTTCTCTGCTTTTCGCTATGCAGAGTTAAAAAGTGCATGACACCCTCACAAAAAGCGGGTAGACTGAAATTATACAGAGGGTTTAGAAGAAAAGCGCACGCCCCTAGCGTGTTTTGTCTGCAGAAAACGCAGCTGCCTAGTGTTCTGTGTGAGGACTAGGTGACAAATCATCTCCGTTAGAGAGAAATCGCTGCAAGATACTAACCCTGAAAAAGGAAACTCAGTGCACTAGAGTGTTCTGCTCAGCGTATCAGTTTTCAGTGACTAGTGCTAAGAAGCAGGATCAACGTATCCTAGCTTTGCTACTACATATCTAATCGTTATGGAGCCTTGTGTGGTAAATATTGGAAATGCAGCTATCTCATGTCTATGGGTAGCGATAATGAAAACTACTATGTGGTGTGCGCTCTTTCTCCTTATCTTAACTTACACTTCTCTGCTTTTCGTTATGCACAGTTAAAAGAGTGTTTGAACTCTTACAAGAAGCAGAAAAGACTGCTAAGGTAGAGAGGTTTTAGAAGAAAACTGCACGTCCCAGACGTGTTTTTTGAGCAGAAAACGTAGGAGCAGAGTGTTCTGTGTGAGGAGTAGGTGACAAATCATCATCTCCTTAGAGAGCAATCGCTGCAAGATACAAACCGCGAACAAAGAAACTCAGTGCAGCAGAGTGCTGTGCGCAGCGTATCTGTTGTCAGTGACTAGTGCTAAGAAGCAGGATCAAGATCAGCTAGCTTTCTTACTGAATACCTATTCGCCTTGCTACGTTCAGGGGTAAATATTGAGATGCAGGGATCTCATGTCTGTGTGTAGGGGACACTGAGAAGTACTGTGGAGTAGGCGGTCTTTCTCCTTATCTTCTGTTACACTTCGCCGCGCTATGCAGAGTTCAATAGTGCTTTGAACTCTTACAAGAAGCAGGGCAGACTGCGCCGGTAGAGAGGGTTTAGAAGAAGAGTGCACGTGCCAGGCGTGTTTTTTGAGCAGATATACCTAGCAGCAGATTGTCCTGTGTGAGGACAAGGTGACAAATCTTCTCCGTTAGAGAGAAATCGCTACAGGATACAAATCGCAAACAAAGAACTGCCGTGCACCAGAGTCTTCTGCTCAGCGTATTAGTTTTCAGTGACTAGTGCTAAGAAGCAGGATAATGCTAGCTTTGCTACCACCCACCTAATCGTCATGTAGCCTTGTGTGGTAAATATTGGAGATGAAGATATCTGATGTCTATGTGTAGTGGACAGTGAGAACTACTATGTGGTGTGCACTCTTTCTCCTTATCTTCTGTTACACTTCTGTGCTTTTACTTATACACAGTTTAAAAAGTGCTTGGAACTCTTACAAGAAGCAGGGCAGACTGCTCCGGTAGTGAGGGTTTAGAAGAAAAGTGCACGTGCCAGGGGTGTTTTGTCAGCAGATAAACGTAGGAGCAGAGTGTTTTGTGAGAGGACGAGGTGACAAATCATCTTCTTTAGAGAGAAATGGCTGCAGGACACAAACCGTGAACAAAGAACCGCCGAGCACGAGAGTGCTCTGCGCACTGTATGAGTTGTCAGTGACTAGTGCTAAAAAGCAGGATCCGAACCAGCTAGCTTTGCTGCTACATACCTAATCGCCATGCAGCCTTCTGTGGTAAACATGACGCTTGCTGTTAGGCTCCGACAGGCAGACGGCACTTTGGTATGTGCAGTGGAAAGGAGAGCTACTGTGTGGTGTGCACGCTTTCTTCTTAGCTTCAGGTACACTTCTGTGCTCTTCGCTATGCAGACTCGAGAGAGTGCATGCTATTGATACTAGAAGAGTGGCAGACTGCTATTAATCAGAGAGTTTAGAAGAAAAGTGCACGTCCCAGGCATGCTTTGTCAACAGAAACACCTAGCAGCAGAGAGTTCTGTGTGAGAAGTAGGTGACTATTCATCTTTGCTAGAGAGAAAACGCTGCTAGATACAAACCGCGAACAAGGAAAGTCAGCGCACCAGAGTGCTCTGCTCAGCGTATCAGTTGCCAGTGACTAGTGCTAAGAAGCAGGATCAACGTATGCTAGCTTTCTTACTGAATACCAATTAGTCGTCGCTGCGCTAAGGGGTAAATATTGAGATGCAGGGATCTCATGTCTGTGTGTAGTGGACACTGAGAAGTACTGTGGAGTGTGCGCTTTTTCTCCTTGTAGTCAGTTACACTTCTCTGGTTTTCCTAAGCGCAGTTAAAAGAGTGCTTGAGCTCTTATAAGAAGCAGGCAGACTGCTACGGTAGAGAGGGTTTAGAAGAAAAGTGCACGTGCCAGGCCTGTTTTGTCAGCAAATATACCTAGCAGCAGAGCGTTCTGTGTGAGGACTAGGTGAAAATCATCTCCATTACAGCGAAATCGCTGCTAGATACAAACCGCGAACAAGGAAAATCAGCGCACCAGAGTGCTCTGCTCAGCGTATCAGTTGCCAGTGACTAGTGCTAAGAAGCAGGATCAACTTATGCTGGCTTTCCTAATGAATTTCTTTTCATTTTGCTGCCTTCTGTGGTAAATTTTAGAGATGCAGGGATCTCCTGTCTGTGTGTGGTGGACACTGAGAAGTCCTGTGGAGGGCGCTCTTTCTCCTTGTACTCAGTTACACTTCTCTGCTTTTCCCTAAGCGCAGTTAAAAGAGTGCTTGAACTCTTAGAAGAAGCAGGGCAGACTGCTACGGTAGAGAGGGTTTAGAAGAAGAGTGCACGTGCCAGCTGTGTTTTTGAGCAGATATACCTAGCAGGAGAGTGTTCTGTGTGAGGACTAGGTGAAAAATCATCTCCGTTACAGCGAAATCGCGGCAGGATACAAACCGCGAACAAAGAACTGCCGAGCACCAGAGTGCTCTGCGCACCGTATGAGTTGTCAGTGACTAGTGCTAAGAAGCAGGATCCGAACCAGCTAGCTTTGCTATGCCTAATCGCCATGCAGCCTTCTGTGGTAAACATGACGCTTGCTGTTAGGCTCTGACAGGCAGACGCACTTTGGTATGTGCAGTGGAAAGGAGAGCTACTGTGTGGTGTGCACGCTTTCTTCTTAGCTTCAGGTACACTTGTGCTCTTCGCTATGCAGACTCGAGAGAGTGCATGCTATTGATACTAGAAGAGTGGCAGACTGCTATTAATCAGAGAGTTTAGAAGAAAAGTGCACGTCCCAGGCATGCTTTGTCAACAGAAACACCTAGCAGCAGAGTGTTCTGTGTGAGAAGTAGGTGACACAGTTTAAAAGTGCTTGAACTCTTACAAGAAGTGCAGGCAGACTGCTGCAATAGAGAGGGTTTAGAAGAAAAGTGCATGTGCCAGGGGTGTTTTGTCAGCAGATAAACGTAGGGAGCAGAGTGTTTTGTGAGAGGACGAGAGACAAATCATCTTCTTTAGAGGGAAATCGCCGCAGGATAGAAAACGGGAACAAAATCCCGAGAGCACCAGAGGCCTGTGCACCGTATGAGCTGTCAGTGACTAGGTGCCAAGAAGCAGGATCCGGTCCAGCTAGATTTGCTATACCTAATCGCCATGCAGCCTCTGTGGTAAACATGACGCTTTGCTGTTAGGTCTGACAGGCAGACAACACTTTGGTATGTGCAGTGGAAAGGATAGCTTGTGTGGTGTGCACGCTTCTTCTTAGCTCCAGGTAAACTTCTGTGCTCTTCGGGCTATGCAGACCCGAGAGAGTGCATGCTATTGATACTAGAAGAGTGGCAGACTGCTATTAATCAGAGAGTTTAGAAGAAAAGTGCACATCCCCAGGTATGCTTTGTCAACAGAAACACCTAGCAGCAGAGTGTTCTGTGTGAGAAGTAGGTGACTATTCATCTTGCTGGAGAGAAAACGCCTGCTAGATACAAACCGCGAACAAGGGAAACCTGAAGCACCAGAGTGCTCTGCCCAGCGATATCAGTTGCCAGTGACTAGTGCTAAGAAGCAGGATCAACGTATGCTAGCTTCTCTTACTGAATACCAATTAGTCGTGTCATGCTAAGGTAATATTGAGATGCAGGGATCTCATGTCTGTGTGTAGTGACACTGAGAAGTACTGTGGAGGGGCGCTTTTCCTGTAGAAAAGTTACACTTCTCTGGTTTTCCCTAAGCGCAGTTAAGAGAGTGCTTGAGCTCTTATAAGAAGCAGGGCAGACTGCTCGTAGAGAGGGTTTAGAAGAAAAGTGCACATGCCAGGCCTGTTTTGTCAGCAAATATACCTAGCAGCAGAGCATTCTGTGTGAGGACTAGGTGAAAATCATCTCTGTTACAGCGAAATCGCCAGATACAAACCGCGAACAAGGAAAATCAGCGCACCAGAGTGCTCTGCCCAGGCCGATCAGTTGCTGTGTGACCAGTGCCAGGAAGCAGGATCAACTTATGCTGGCTTCCCTAACGCATTTCCTTGCGTTTTGCTGCCTCTGTGGTAAAATATTAGAGATGCAGGGATCTCCAGTCTGTGTGGTGGACACTGAGAAGTCCTGTGGAGTGGGCGCTCTTCTCCTTGTACTCAGTTACACTCTGCTTTTCCTGCAGTTAAAAGTGCTTGATCTAGAAGAAGCAGGGCAGACTGCATAGAGAGGGTTTAAGAAGAGCACGGCAGTGTGTTTGAGCAGATATACCTAGCAGGAGAGTGGTCTGGGTGAGGACTAGTGAAATCATTCCTTGAAGCAATCGCCAGTCAGCTAAAGAACTAGCCAGAGCTCTGGCACTGATGAGTGTCAGTGACTAGGCAGAAGCAGGTCAACCAGTAGCTTTGCATGCCAATGCCATGCAGCTTCTGTTAACATGACGCTTGCTGTTAGCTACAGCAGACGCACTTTGGTTGTCAGGAAAGGAGAGCTACTGTGTGTGTACCTCTTCTAGCTTCAGCGCACTTTGGTTCTAGAATCGAAGAGTGCATGCTATTGATACTGAAGATGGCAGACATTAATCAGAGAGTTTAGAAGAAAAGTGACACCCAGGCATGCTTTGTCAACGAAAAAGCAGCAGGTTCTGTAGTAGAAGAGGTGACTATTCATCTTGCAGAGAGAAAACGCTGCTACAAGCGACAGGTTCAGACAGGTGCTCTGACCAGGATCACCAGTGACTAGTTCTACTGAAGCAATCAACTATAGCTCTTCTGAATACAATTAGTTGGATGCAGGGATGGAAATATTGAGATGCGGACTCTAAAGCATGTGGTGGCAGAGCAGCCTTGTTACACTTCTTTCTCCTTCAGTTACACTCTGCTTTTACGCTCAGAAGAAGTGCATGAACTCTCACAAAAAGGGGTAGACTGAAATTATACCGAGGGTTTAGTAAGATGGCAGAACCTAGCGTGTTTTGTCTAGAAAACGCTGCCTAGTGTTCTGTGAGGACTAGGTGACAAATCATCCTCAGTAGAGAGAATCGCTGCAAGATACTAACGAAAAGGAAACTCAGTGCACTATTTCTGTCAGCGTATCAGTTTTCAGTGACTAGTGCTAAGAAGCAGGTCAACATCCTAGCTTTGCTACTACATATCTAATTATGGAGCCTTGTGTGTAAATATTGGAAATGCAGCTATCTCATGTCTATGGGTAGCGACAATGAAAACTACTATGTGGTGTGCGCTCTTTCTCCTTATCTTAACTTACACTCTCTGCTTTCGTTATGCACAGTTAAAGAGTGTTTGAATTACAAGAAGCAGAAAAGACTGCTAAGGTAGAGAGGTTTTAGAAAAAACTGCACCCCAGACGTGTTTTTGAGCAGAAAACGTAGGGAGAGGTGTTCTGTGTAGGAGTAGGTGACAAATCATCAAGAGTTCAATAGTGCTTTGGACTCTTACAAGAAGCAGGGCAGACTGCGCCGGTAGAGAGGGTTTAGAAGAAGAGTGCACGTGCCAGGCGTGTTTTTTGAGCAGATATACCTAGCAGCAGATTGTCCTGTGTGAGGACAAGGTGACAAATCTTCTCCTTAGAGAGAAATCGCTACAGGATACAAATCGCAAACAAAGAACTGCCGTGCACCAGAGTCTTCTGCTCAGCGTATTAGTTTTCAGTGACTAGTGCTAAGAAGCAGGATAATGCTAGCTTTGCTACCACCCACCTAATCGTCATGTAGCCTTGTGTGGTAAATATTGGAGATGAAGATATCTGATGTCTATGTGTAGTGGACAGTGAGAACTACTATGTGGTGTGCACTCTTCTCCTTATCTTCTGTTACACTCTCTGTGCTTTTACTTATACACAGTTTAAAAAGTGCTTGAACTCTTACAAGAAGCAGGCAGACTGCCCGGGTAGTGAGGGTTTAGAAGAAGAGTGCACGTGCCAGGGGTGTTTTGTCAGCAGATAAACGTAGGAGCAGAGTGTTTTGTGAGAGGACGAGGTGACAAATCATCTTCTTTTAGAGAGAAATGCATGCAGCCTTCTGTGGTAAACATGACGCTGCTGTTAGGCTCAGACAGGCAGACGGCACTGGTATGTGCAGTGGAAAGGAGAGCTACTGTGTGGTGTGCATCGCTTTCTTTAGCTTCAGGTACACTTGTGCTCTTCGCTTTGCAGACTCGAGAGAGAGTGCATGCTATTGATACTAGAAGAGTAGCAGACTGCTATTAATCAGAGAGTTTAGAAGAAAAGTGCACGTCCCAGGCATGCTTGTCAACAGAAACACCTAGCAGCAGAGTGTTCTGTGTGAGAAGTAGGTGACTATTCATCTTCTAGAGAGAAAACGCTGCAGATACAAACCGCGAACAAGGAAAGGCAGCGCACCAGAGTGCTCTGCTCAGCGTATCAGTTGCCAGTGACTAGTGCTAAGAAGCAGGATCAACTATGCTAGCTTTCTTACTGAATACTCAATTAGTCGCTCATGCTAAGGGGTAAATATTGAGATGCAGGGATCTCATGTCTATGTGTAGAGGACACTGAGAAGCACTGTGGTGCGTACTCTTTCTCCTTCAGTTACACTTCTCTGCTTTTCCTATGCAGAGTTAAAAGTATGACACCCTCACAAAAGCGGGTAGACTGAAATTATACAGAGGGTTTAGAAGAAAAGCGCACGTCCCTAGGCCTGTTTTGTCTGCAGAAAACGCAGCTGCCTAGTGTTCTGTGTGAGGACTAGGTGACAAATCATCTCCGTTAGAGAGAAATCGCTGCAAGATACTAACCGCGAAAAGGAAACTCAGTGCACTCAGAGTGCTCTGCTCAGCGTATCAGTTTCAGTGACTAGTGCAAGAAGCAGGATCAACTATCCTAGCTTTGCAAACTGACATATCTAATCATTATGGAGCCTTTGTGGTAAATATTGAGATGCAGGATCTCCTGTCTGTGTGGTGGACACTGAGAAGTCCTGTGGAGTGCGCTCTTTCTCCTGTATCTTAGTTACACTTCTGCTTTTCTATGCCAGTTAAAAGAGTGCTTGAACTCTTAGAAGAAGCAGGAGACTGCTAAGGTAGAGAGGGTTTAGAAGAAGAGTGCACGTCCAGACTGTGTTTTTGAGCAGAAAACCTAGAGAGAGAGTGTTCTGTGTGAGGACTAGGTGAAAATCATCTCCTTAGCAGAAATCGCTGCAGGATACAAACCGCGAACAAAGAACTCGAGTCACAGAGTGCTCTGCGCAGCTATGAGTTGTCAGTGACTAGTGCTAAGAAGCAGGATCCGACCAGCTAGCTTTGCTATGCCTAATCGCCATGCAGCTTCTGTGGTAAACATGAGCTGGCTGTTAGTGCTGACAGGCAGACGCACTTGGATGTGCAGTGGAAAGGAGAGCTACGTTGGTGTGCACGCTTTCTTCTTAGCTTCAGGTACACTTCTGTGCTCTTCGCTATGCAGACTCGAGAGTGCATGCTATTGATACTAGAAGAGTGGCAGACTGCTTTAATCAGAGAGTTTAGAAGAAAGTGCACGTCCCAGGCATGTTTGTCAACAGAAACACCTAGCAGCAGAGTGTTCTGTGGAGAAGAGGTGACAAATCATCTCCTAGAGAGAAATCGCTAGATACAAACCGCGAACAAGGAAAACTCAGCGCACCAGAGTGCTCTGCTCAGCGTATCAGTTGCCAGTGACTGTGCTAAGAAGCAGGATAATGCTAGCTTTGCTACTACCCACCTAATCGCATTAGCCTTGTGTGGTAAATATTGGAGATGCAGATCTCTATGTCTATGTGTAGGGACATGAGAAGCACTGTGGTGTCACTCTTTCTCCTTCTGTTACACTTCTTGCTTTTCGTATGCAGAGTTTAAAAGTGCATGAACCTACAAAAGCGGGTAGACTGAAATTTACAGAGGGTTTAGAAGAAAAGGCATCGTCCTAGCGTGTTTTGTCTGCAGAAAACGAGTGCCTAGTGTTCTGTGGAGGACAGGTGACAAATCATCTCTTAGAGAGAAATCGCTGCAGATACTAAACGCGAAAAGAACCAGCACTAGAGTGCTCTGTCACCGTATCAGTTTCAGTGACTAGTGCAAGAAGCAGGATCCGATCCTAGCTTTGCTACTACATCTAATCGCCATGGAGCCTTCTGTGGTAAACATGACTGCTGTTAGCAGCACATCTTGGTAGGCATGAAAAACTACTTGTGGTGTGCGCTCTTCTTACTTCAGTACACTTCTTGCTTTCGCTATGCAACTTAGAAGGATGTTTGAATACAGAAGAGGCAGACTGCTAAGTAGAGAGTTTAGAAGAAAATGCACGTCCCAGGCTGTTTGTCAACAGAAAACCTAGAGCAGAGTGTTCTGTGGAGGAGTAGGTGACTATCATCTTCTTAGAGAGAAAACGCTGCAAGATACAAACCGCGAACAAGAAACTCAGGCACAGAGTGCTCTGCCAGCGATCGTTGCAGTGACTAGTGCTAAGAAGCAGGATCAACGTAGCTAGCTTTCTTACTGAATACCAATTGTCGTACTCAGGGTAAATATTGAGATGCAGGGATCTCATGTCTGTGTGTAGTGGACACTGAGAAGTACTGTGGAGTGGCGTCTTTTCTCCTTTTCAGTTACACTTCTCGTTTTCCTATGCAGAGTTAAAAGTGCTTGACTCTTATAAGAAGCAGGGCAGACTGCTCGTAGAGAGGGTTTAGAAGAAAGTGCACTGCCAGGCTGTTTTTGCAGAATACCTAGCAGCAGATGTCCTGTGTGAGGACAGGTGACAAATCTCTCCTAGAGGAAATCGCTACAGATACAAACCGCAAAAGGAAATCCAGGCACCAGAGTGTTCTGCTCAGCGTATCAGTTTTCAGTGACTAGTGCTAAGAAGCAGGATCAATAGCTAGCTTTCCTACTGCAACCTAATCTATGTAGCCTTTGTGGTAAATATTGAGATGAGATTCTCATGTCTATGTGTGTGGACATGAGAACACTATGTGGTGTGCACTCTTTCTCCTTTCTTCGTTACACTTCTCTGGCTTTTCTTATACACAGTTAAAAAGTGCTTGAACTCTTACAAGAAGCAGGGCAGACTGCTCGGTAGGAGGGTTTAGAAGAAAGTGCACGTGCCAGGGTGTTTTGTCAGCAGATAATCAGAGCAGAGTGTTTTGTGAGGACTAGGTGAAAATCATCTTCCTTAGAGAGAAATGCTGCAGGATACAAACCGTGAACAAAGAACGCCGAGCACCAGAGTGCTCTGCGACTGTATGAGTTGTCAGTGACTAGTGCTAAGAAGCAGGATCCGAACCAGTTGGCTTTGCTGTTACATACCTAATCGCCATGCAGCCTTCTCTGTAAACATGACGCTGCCGTTAGGTCTTCGAGCAGGCAGACGGCACTTGCATGTGCAGTGGTGCGAGAGCTACTGGGTGTGGTGCACGCTTTCTTCTAGCTTCAGGTACACTTGTGCTCTTCGCTATGCAGACTCGAGAGAGTGCATGCTATTGATACTAGAAGAGTGGCAGACTGCTATTAATCAGAGAGTTTAGAAGAAAA
>JAREIS010002154.1:0-17745 GCA_030060385.1 Muscicapa striata striata | reverse complement strand
ACAAATAAACCTAGCAGCAGAGTGTTTCGTGCGAGGAGAGGGTGACAATCATCTCGTTTAGACGGAAATCGATGCAGGTTACAAACTGCGAGGAAAGATCCGCAGTGCACCAGAGTGCTCTGCTGAGCGTATCAGTTCTCTGTGACTAGTGCTAAGAAGAAGGATCGGAACCAGCTAGCTTTGCTGCCACATACCTAATCGCCACGCAGACTTCTGTGGTAAACATGTGCCTTACTGATAGGCTCCGAGAGGCAGACAACACTTTGCTATGTGCAGTGCAATTGAGAGCTACTGTGGGGTGTGCACGCTTTCTTCTTAGCTTCAGGTACACTTCTGTGCTTTTCGTGTTGCAGACTCGAGAGCGTGCATGCTATTGATACTAGAAGAGTGGCAGACTGATATTAAACAGAGAGTTTAGAAGAAAAGTGCACGTGCCAGGCGTGTTTTTTTAGCAAATAAACCTAGCTGCAGAGTGTTCTGTGTGAGGACTAGCAGACAATTCATCTCTGTAAGAGCTAAAACGCTGCAAGATACAAACCGCGAACGAAGAACCACAGTGCACCAGAGTGCTCTGCTGAGCGTATCGGTTGTCAGTCACTAGTTCTAAGAAGCAGGATCAACGTGTGCTTGCTTTCTTACTCAATACCTATTCGTCCAGCTGCCTTCAGTAGAAAATCTTTGAGAGGCAGGGATCTCAAATCTGTGTTTAGTGGACAGTAACAACTACTGTGGTCTGTGCACTCTTTCTCCTTGCACTCAGTTACACTTCTCTGCTTTTCGCTCTGCACTGGTAAAAGAATGCTTGAAACTCTTACAAGGAGCAGGGCAGACTACTACGGTAGAGAGGGTTCAGAAGAAAAGTGCACGTGCCAGGCGTGTTTTTTGAGAAAATAAACCTAGCTGCAGAGTGTTCTCTGTGAGGACTAGCAGACAATTCATCTCTGTCAGAGCTAAAACGCTGCAAGATACAAACCTCGAACGAAGAACCGCAGTGCACCAGAGTGCTCTGCTGACCGTATCAGTTGTGAATGACTAGTGCTAAGCAGGATTAACGTATGCTAGCTTTCTTACTGAATACATATTTCCCTTGCTACATTAAGGGGTAAATATTGGAGATGCAAGAACCTCATGTCTGTGTTTAGTGGACAGCGAGAACTACTGTGGTGTGTGCACTTTTTCTCCTTATCTTCCGTTAAAATTCACTGCTGCAGGGTTCAAAGAGTGCTTGGAACTCTTACAAGAAGCAGGGCAGACTGCTACGGTAGAGAGGGTTTAGAAAAAAATGCATGTGCCAGGCGTGTTTTTGAGCAAATAAACCTAGCTGCAGAGTGTTTTGTGTGAGGAGAGGTTGACAATCACCTCATTTAGACGGAAATCGCTGCAGGATACAAACCGCGAACAAAGAAACTCAGTGCACCAGAGTTCCCTGCTGAGCGTATCAGTTGTCAGTGACTAGTGCTAAGAAGCAGGATCGGAACCAGCTAGCTTTGCTGCTACATACCTATTCGCCATGCAGCCTTCTGTGCTAAACATGACGCTTGCTGTTAGGCTCCAAGAGGCAGACAACACTTTGCTATGTGCAGAGGAATGGAGAGCTACTGTGTGGTGTGCACGCTTTCTTCTTACCTTCAGGAACACTTCTGTGCTCTTCGCTTTGCAGACTCGAGAGTCTGCATGCTATTGATACTAGAAGAGTGGCAGACTGATATTAAACAGAGTGTTTAGAAGAAAAGTGCACGTGCCAGGCGTGTTTTTTGAGTAGATACACCTAGCTGCAGAGTGTTCTGTATGAGGACTAGGTGACAATTCATCTCTGTTATAGAGAAGACGATGCATCATACAAAACGCGAACAAAGAAACTCAGTGCACCAGAGTGCTCTGCTGAGCGTATCAGTTGTCAGTCACTAGTGCTAAGAATCATGATCAACGTATGCTAGCTTTCTTACTGAATACCTATTCGTTTAGCTGCCTTCTGTGGTAAATATTGGAGATGCAGGGATCGCATGTCTATGTGTCGTGGACAGTGAAAAGTGCTGTGGTGTGTGCACAAGTATGGAATTACTCTGGCAGACATTGGCGCAGCTAATAACATGATCATTTCAATCACACGTTAGGGTCTTCATGGAATCTGCAATTTGCAAAAACTCCCCATCTGCCACTTCATTATGAGAACACAAGGAGGAAGCAAGCCTGTGCTCTTCCTGCCTTCACATAGTTTGGCTCAGCAGCATTTTTCCCAAATGAACCCAAAATTCCCAACATTTGAACTAGAATACCCCAAAGCTTTCAAAATTTTCAAAATTGCCGGAAGCCCGGCAAGCCCTGGAAGCCCGGGGAGTGGGGTGCGGGGGGGACATTGCCGAGTGCGACGCGCGGTCTCTCGCTGAACATGGAGCGGCTGAACGAAACGAGCCACCGCCATCGCCGGGTCTCGGTCATCATCGGGAGCCCCTGGGGCCGCGCACGCGCGCTGCGGCCAGCGGGGGGGAGGAGCCCGGACAGGCCCGGGGCGGTCGCGGGTTATGCGGAGTGCAGTTTACTCACTTGCAAAAGCGCAACAAGAGCTTGTTCACCGGCGCCGTCAGCTGGGGTCGCTCTTGCTCCACGAGAAAGGAGCTCATGATAATGTCAGAACGCGATGCTAGGCTTCTGTGTGAGAACTAGGCTACAACTCATCTCTGTTAGAGAGAAAACGATGCAAG
Source organism: Muscicapa striata striata (assembly GCA_030060385.1). Classification (NCBI taxonomy): domain Eukaryota; kingdom Metazoa; phylum Chordata; class Aves; order Passeriformes; family Muscicapidae; genus Muscicapa; species Muscicapa striata. The sequence continues at coordinate 15,043 of JAREIS010002154.1, read as the reverse complement.
ATAAAAACGTGAACAAGGAAACTCAGCGCACCGGAGAGCTCTGCTCAGCGTATCAGTTGCAAGTGACTAGTGCTAAGAAGCAGGATCAACGTGTGCTAGCTTTGCTACTACCCACCTAATCGTCATGCAGCCTTCCGTGGTAAATATTGGAGATGCAGATATCTCATGTCTATGTGTAGCGGACAGTGAGAACTACTAGGTGGTGTGCACTCTTTCACCTTCTCTTTAGTTACATCTCTGTGCTTTTCGCTATGCACAGTATAAAAGGTGCTTGGAACTCTTACGAGAAGCAGGGCAGACTGCTACGATACAGAGGGTTTAGAAGAAAAGTGCACGTCCCAGGCATATTTTGTCAGCAGAAAAACGTAGGAGCAGAGTGTCTTGTGAGAGGACGAGGTGACAAATCATCCTCTTTAGAGAGAAATCGCTGCAAGATACAAACAGCGAAGAAGAAAACTCAGGGCACCAGAGTGCTCTGCTCCGCCTATCAGTTGTCTGTGACTAGTGCTAAGAAGCGGGATCAATATCAGCTCGCTTTGCTGCTACATACCTAATCCTCATGCAGCCTTTCGTGTTAAACATAACGCTTGGTTTTAGGCTCCGAGATGCAGACAACACATTGGTATGTGCAGTGGAAGGAAGAACTACTATGTGGTGTGCGCGCTTTCTTCGTAGCTCTGGTACTCAGCAGATTCATTTTCAGGGCTTTGTGTCCTGGGGCGATTTCTCTCTAAGGAAGGTAAATTTTCGCCTACTCCTCACCTCGAACACGCTCCTGCTATGTTTTTCTGCAGACTAAACACGGCTGGGGCGTGAATTTTTCTTCTAAACTTTCTGTTTGATATCAGTCTGCCCTGCTTCTTGTAAGAGTTCCAAGCACTCTTTCAAGTATGCATACCGAATAGCAAAGAAGTGTACCTAAAGCTGAGAAGAAAGTGTGCACACCACACAGTAGTTCTCACTGTCCACTACACATAGACGTGAGATGCCGGCATCTCCAATATTTACCACAGAAGGCAGCAAGACGAATAGGTATTCAGTAAGAAAGCTAGCATACGTTGATCCTGCTTCTTAGCACTAGTCACTGGCAACTGATACGCTGCGCTGAGCACTCTGGTGCACTGAGTTTCCTTGGTCGTGGTTTGTATCTTGCAGCGTTTTGGCTCTAACAGAGATGAATTGTCACCTAGTCCTCACACAGAACACTCTGCTGCTAGGTTTATTTGCTCAAAAAACACGCCTGGGACGTGAACTTTTCTTCTAAACCCTCTCTACCGTAGCAGTCTGCCCTGCTTCTTGTAAGAGTTCCAAGCACTGTTTGAACTGTGCAGAGCGAAAAGCAGAGAGGTGTAACTGAGGACAAGGAGAAAGAGTTTACACACCACAGTAGTTCTCACTGTCCACTAAACACGGACATGAGATCCCTGCATCGCCAATATTTACCACTGAAGGCTGGAAGACGAAAACGTATTCAGTAAGAAAGCCAGCATACTTTGATCCTGCTTCTCAGCACTCGTCACTGGAAACTGATACGCTGCGCAGAGCACTCTGGTGCGCTGAGTTTCCTTGTTCGCAGTTGGTATCTTGCAGCGTTTTTGCTCTAACAGAGATGAATTGTCACCTAGTCCTCACAAAGAAGGCTCTGCAGCTAGGTGTACCTGCTCAAAAAACACGCCTGGCACGTGTACTTTTCGTCTCTGCTCTCTGCTTAATATCAGTCTGCCACTCTTCTAGTATCAATACCGTGCACTCTCTCGAGTCTGCATAGCGAAGAGCACAGAAGTGTACCTGAAGCTAAGAAGAAAGCGTGCACACTACACAGTAGCTCTCCTTTCCACAGCACATAGCAAAGTGTTGTCTGCCTCTCGGAGCCTAACAGCGTCATGTTTACCACAGAAGGCTGCATGGCGATTAGGTATGTAGCAGCAAAGCTAGCTGGTTCCCATCCTGCTTCTTAGCCCTAGTCACTGACAACTGATACGCTCAGCAGAGCACTCTGGTGCACTGCTGTTCTTTGTTCGCGGTTTGTATCCTGCAGCGATTTCTCTCTAAATGAGATGATTGTCACCCTCTCCTCACACAAAACACTCTGCTGCTAGGTTTATTTGCTCAAACAACACAGCTGGGATGTACACTTTTCTTCTAAACCCTCTCTACCAGATCAGTGTGCCCTTCTTCTTGTAAGAGTTCCAAGCACTCTTTTAACTGTTCATAGCGAAAAGCAGAGAAGTGTAACTGAGGACAAAGAGAAAGAGAGCACACACCACAGTAGTCCTCACTGTCCACTAAACACAGACATGAGATCCCTGCATCTCCAATATTTACCACAGAAGGCAGCTAGACGAATAGATATTCAGTAAGAAAGCTAGCATAAGTTGATCCGGCTTCTTAGCACTAGTCACTAACAACTGATACGCTGCGCAGAGCACTCTGGTGCACGCTGAGTTTCCTTGTTCGCGGTTTGTATCTTGCAGCGTTTTCTCTCTAACAGAGATGAATTGTCACCTAGTTCTCACACAGAGCACTCTGCTGCTAGGTGTTGCTGCTGGGAAAGCATGCCTGGGATGTGAACTTTTCTTCTCTGCTCTCTGTTTAATTTCAGTCTAGCCCACTTTTTGTGAGAGTGCCGGGCAATTTTTAACTCTGCATAGCGATGAGCACAGAAGTGTGCCTAAAGCTAAGAAGAAAACCTGCACACCACACGGTAGTTCTCCTTTCCACTGCACATACCAAAGTGATGTCTGCACCTCGGAGCCTAAGAGCAAGCGTCATGTTTACCACAGAAGGCTGCATGGCGATTAGGTATGTAGCAGCAAAGCTAGCTGATCTTGGTCCTTCTTCTTAACACTAGTCACTGACAACTGATACGCTCGGCAGAGCACTCTGGTGCACGGCCGTTCTTTCTTCACGGTTTGTATCTTGCAGCGATTTCTCTCTACTGGAGACGATTTGTTACCTAGCCCTTAAACAGAACACTCTGCTGCTAGCCCGGATGGGCCCGGGGCGATATCCAAGGATCAGGATTTCTCCCATACTGAAGATGCCACCACTTAGAACCCTGGCTACTCTTGGAGAGACAATATATTCCGCAAAAATGTTATTAAGAGACTTGGAGGTTGTGTTTTTTTTCAGAGGGAAAATTGCCAATAATCGTGTCCATGGCCATTCGCCTGAGACTGGGCGTCTGACAGTTAAAATTCTGGAAGGCTCAGGATTTCTCCTAGACTAAAAATGGCAGCGCTTAGAACCCTGGCTGCTTTTGGAGAGACCGACAGTACCTCCAAAGTGGTATTAAGACACTGGGAGGGTGTGGTTTACTTCAGAGGGAAAATGACCAAAGAATGTGTCCCCTGCCTTTGCCCAGAGTGTTCGCGTCTGACGGGTAAAAACCTGAAAAGGTCAGGATTTCTCCCAGACTAAAGATGCCACCTCTTAGAATCTTGACTACTTTTGGAGAGACTGTATATTCTTCCAAAATGGTATTAAGAAACTGGAAGGGTGTGGTTTTTTTCAGAGAGAAAATGGTCAATGTTCGTATCCAGGGCCCTTGGCATGAGAATGGCCATCTGAGAGCTAAAATTCCGAAAGGATCGGGATTTCTCCTACACTAAAGATGCCACCCCTTAGACCCCTGGCAACTTTTGGAGAGACAATGTCATCCTCAAAACTGCCATTAAGAAACTGGGACGGTGTGGTTTTTTTTAGAGGGAAAATGGCTAGTATTCAGATACATGGCAACGGGCCTGACCCTGGGCGTCTGACAGCTAAGATTCGGAAGGGATCAGGATTTCTCCCAGACTAAAGATGCCACCAGTTAGAAGCCTGGCTACTTTTGGAAAGACCAACACTACCTCCAAAGTAGTATTAAGACACTTGGAGGGTGTGGTGTTTTCTCAGACGGAAATTGGCCAAAATTCATATCCAGGGCCCTTGGCCTGAGACTGGGCGTCTGCCACCTGAAATTCGGAAAAGGTCAGGATTTCTCCTAGACTAAAGATGCCACCACTTAGAACCCTGGCTACTTTTGGAGAGACAATGTCTTCCTCCAAGCTGCCATTAAGAAACTGGGACGGTGTGGTTTTTTCAGAGGGAAAATGGCTCATGTACATGTCCTGTGCCTTTGCCCAGAGTGTGGGCGTCTGACGGGTAAAAACCTGAATGGATCAGGATTTCTCCCAGACTAAAGATGCCACCACACAGAACCCTGGCTACTTTTGGAGAAACCAACACTACCTCCAAATTTGTATTAAGAAACTGCGAGGGTGTGTTTTTTTTCAGAGGGAAAATTGCCTTTGTGCATATCCAGGGCCCTTGGCCTGAGTCTGGGCGACTGACAGCAAAATTCCGAAAGGATCAGGATTTCTCCCAGACTAAAGATGCCAGCAATTAGGAGCCTGACTACTTTTGGAGAGACTGTATCTTCCTCCAAACTGGTATTATGAAACTGTGAGGGTGTAGTTTTTTTCAGAGGGAAAATTGCCATTGTTCATATCCAGGGCCCTTTGCCTGAGGCTGGGTGTCTGACAGCTAAAATTCTGAATTGATCAGGATTTCTCCCAGACTAAAGCTGCCACCACTTAGAACCCTGGCTGTTCATGGAGTGCCAAATGCTTCCTCTAAATGGATATTACAAAAGGGGTGAAGTAATTTTTATTTCACAGAGAAATAGGTCTTTGTTTGCATGCAGGGCCGTGGTCCTGACACTGGGCTTCCGCCAGCTAAATTTCCAAACCTATTGATTTCTCCGCGACTTGAGGTGCCAGCAGGTAGAAGCCTGGCTACTTTTGGAGAGACCAACACTACCTCCAAACTGGTATTAAAAACCTGGGAGGGTGTGGGTTTTTTCAGAGGGAAAATGGCCAATGTTCTTCTCCAGGACCCTTGGTCTGAGACTGGGCATCTGACAGCTGAAATTCTGAATGATTCAGGATTTCTCCCAGACTTAAAATGCCACCACGTAGAATGCTGGCTACGTTTGGAGAAACCAACAATACCTCCAAACCTGCATTAAGACACTGGGAGGGTGTAGTGTTTTTCTTAGGGAAAATGGCCAATGTTCATATGTATGGCCATGGGCCTAGACTGGGCGTCTGACAGCTAAAATTCTGAAAGGATCAGGATTTCTCCCAGACTAAAGATGCCACCACTTAGAACCCTGGCTGTTCATGGAGTGCCAAACGCCTCCTCTAAATGTATATTACAAAAGTGGTGAAGTGATTTTTATTTCACAGAGAAATAAGCCTTTGTTTGCATGCAGGGCCATGGTCCTTACACTGGGCTTCAGCCCGCTAAAATTACAAACCTAATGATTTCTCCCAGACTTGAGATGCCAGCGCTTAGAAGCCTGGCTACTTTTGGAGAGACCAATACTACCTCCAAACTGGTATTAAGAACCTGGGAGGGTGTGGTTTTTTTGAGAGGGAGAATGGCCAAGGTTCGTATCCAGGGAATTGGCCTGATACTGGGTTTCTGAGAGCTGAAATTCGGAAATGGTCGGTGTTTCTCCCTAGACTAAAGATGCCACCACTGAGAACCCTGGCTGTTCTTGGAGTGCCAAAAGCCTCCTCTCAATGTATATTACAAAAGTGGTTAAGTGATACCTATTTCACAAAGAAACAGGCCCTTCTCTGCATGCAGGGCCATTGGCCTGTCACTGGGCTCTGGTTTGCTAAAATTCTGAAAAGATCAGGAGTTTTCCCAGACTGAAGATGCCCCCACTTAGAACCCTGGCTACTTTTGGAGACACAATGTCTTCCTCCAAACAGCCATTAAGAAACTGGAAGTGTGTGGTTTTTTTCAGACGGAAAATGGCCAATGTACATGTCCAGGGCCCTTGGCCGGACTATGTGCATCTGACAGCTAAAAACCTGAAAGGTTCAGGATTTCTCCCAGACTAAAGATGCCACCACTTAGAACCCTAGCTACTTTTGGATAGACAATATATTCCTCCAAACTGGTATTAAGAATCTGGGAGGTTCTGGTTTTTTTCGGAGGGAAAATTGCCAGTGGTTGTGTCCATGGCCATTCCCCTGAGACTGGGCGTCTGACAGTTAAAATTCTGGAAGGATCAGGATTTTTCCTAGACTAAAGATGGCAGCGGTTAGAACCCTGGCTACTTTTGGAGAGACTTCATCTTCCTCCAAAATGGTATTAAGAAATGGGAACGGTGTGTTTTTTTACAGAGGGAAAATTGCAAATGTTCGTGTCTAAGTGAATTTGCCTGAGGCTGGGTATCTGACAGCTAAAATTCTGAAAGGATCAGGATTTCTCCCAGACTAAAGATGCCACCTCTTAGAATCCTGGCTACTTTTGGAGAGACAATGTCATCCTCAAAACTGCCATCAAGAAACTGGGACAGTGTGGTTTTTTTCAGAGGGAAAATGACCAAAGTACATGTCCCGTTCCTTTGCCCAGAGTGTGGGCATCTTCCGCGTTAAAACTTGAAAGGAACAGCATTTCTCCCAGACTAAAGATGCCACCTCTTAGAACCCTGGCTACTATTGGAGAGACAATATATTTCTCTAAATTGCCATTAAGAAACTGGGACGGTGTGGTTTTTTTCAGAGGGAAAATGACCAATGTGCATGTCCTGTGCCTTTGCCCAGAGTGTGGGCATCTGACGCGTAAAAATTTTGAAAGAACAGGATTTCTCTCAGGCTAAAGATGCCAGCAGTTAGAAGCCTGGCTACTTTTGGAAACACAAACACTACCTCCAAAGTGGTATTAAGAAACTGAAAGGGTGTGTTTTTTTTCAGAGGGAAAATGTCCAATATTCTTGTCCAGGACCCTTGGCCTGAGACTGACTCAGGCGTCTGACTGCTAAAATTCTCAAAGGATCAGGATTTCTCCCAGACTAAAGATGCCACCTCTTAAAACCCTGGCTGCTATTGCAGAGACAATATATTCCTCCAAACTGCCATTAAGAAACTGGGATGGTGTGGTTTTTTTCAGAGGGAAAATGACCAATGTACATGTCCTGTGCCTTTGCCCAGAGTGTGGGCGTCTGACACGTAAGAACAGGTTTTCTCTCAGACTAAAGAATCCAGCAATTAGAAGCCTGGTTACTTTTGGAGAGACTGTATCTTCTTTCAAAACGGTATTATGAATCTGGGACGGTGTGGTGTTTTAAAGAGGGAAAATTGCCATTGTTCATATCCAGGGCCCTTAGCCTGTGACTGGGCGTCTGACCGCTGAATTTCTGAAAGGATCAAGATTTCTCCCAGACTAAAGATGCCACCACTTAGAACCCTGTCTGTTCATGGAGTGCCAAACGCCTCCCCTAAATGGATATTACAAAAGTGGTGAAGTGATTTTTATTTCACAGAGAAATAGGTCTTTGTTTGCATGCAGGGCCGTGGTCCTTACACTGGGCTTCCGCCTGCTAAAATTCCGAAAAGATCAGGATTTCTTCCAGACAAAAGGTGCCACCACATAGAACCATGGCTAATTTTGGAGGAACCAACACTACCTCCAAACTTGTATTAAGAAACTGCGAGTGTGTGTTTTTTTTCAGAGGGAAAATTGCCATTGTGCATATCCAGGGCCCTTGGCCTGAGTCTGGGCGTCTGACAGCAAAATTCCGAAAGGATCAGAATTTCTCCAGGACTAAAGATGCCAGCAGTTAGAAGCCTTGCTACTTTTGGAGAGACTGTATCTTCCTCCAAAATGGTATTAAGAAACTGGGAGGGTATGTTTTTTTTCAGAGGGAAAATTGCCATTGTTCATATCCAGGGCCCTTCGCCTGAGACTGGCCGTCTGACAGTTAAAGTTCCGGAAGGCTCAGGATTTCTCCTAGACTAAAGATGGCAGTGCTTAGAACGCTGGCTACTTTTGGAGAGACCGACAGTACCTCTAAAGTGGTATTAAGACACTGGGAGGGTGTGGTTTTCTTCAGAGGGAAAATGACAAATGTACTTGTCCCGTGCCTTTGCCCAGAGTGAGGGCGTCTGACGGGTAAAAACCTGAATGGGTCAGGATTTCTCCCAGATTAAAGATGCCACCTCTTAGAATCTTGGCTACTTTTGGAGAGATTGTATATTCTTCCAAAATGGTATTAAGAAACTGGAAGGGTGTGGTGTTTTCTCAGACGGAAATTGGCCAAAATTCATATCCAGGGCCCTTGGCCTGAGAATGCACATCTGACAGCTAAAAATTCGAAAGGATCGGGATTTCTCCCAGACTAAAGATGCCACCACTTAGAACCCTGGCTACTTTTGGAGAGACAATGTCATCCTCAAAACTGCCTTTAGGAAACTGGGACGGTGTGGCTTTTTTCAGTGGGAAAATGGCTAATGTACATGTCCCGTGCCTTTGCCCAGAGTGTGGGCGTCTGACGGGTAAAAACCTGAATGGATCAGGATTTCTCCCAGACTAAAGATGCCACCACATAGTACCCTGGCTACTTTTGGAGAAATCAACACTACCTCCAAACTTGTATTACAAAACTGCGAGGGTGTGTTTTTTTTCAGAGGGAAAATTGCCTTTGTGCATATCCAGGACCCTTGGCCTGAAACTGGGCGTCTGACAGCTGAAATTCTGAAAGGATCAGGATTTCTCCCAGACTAAAGATACTACCACTTAGAACTCTGGCTGTTCATGGAGTGCCAAAAGCCTACTCTAAACGGATATTACAAAAGTGGTGATGTGATTTTTATTTCAAAGAGAAATAGGCCCTTCTTTGCATGCAGGGCCATGGGCCTAAGACTGGGCATCTGACAGCTAAAATTCCGAAGGGATCAGGATTTCTCCCAGACTAAAGATGCCACCACTTAGAACCCTGGCTGTTCATGGAGTGCCAAACGCCTCCTCTAAATGGAGATTATAAAAGTGGTGAAGTGATTTTTATTTCACAGAGAAATAGGCCTTTGTTTTCATGTAGGGCCGTGGTCCTGACACTGGGCTTCAACCTGCTAAAATTCAAAACCTAATAATTCCTCCCAGAATTGAGATGCCAGCACTTAGAAGCCTGGCTACTTTTGGAGAGACCAACACTATCTCCAAACTGGTATTGAGAACCTGGGAGGGTGTTGTTTTTTTGAGAGGGAAACTGGCCAATGTTCGTGTCCCGGGCCCTTGGCTGAGTCTGGGCGTCTGACAGCTCAAATTCCGAAAGGATCAGGATTTCTCCCAGACTAAACATGCCACCACTTAGAACCATGACTACTTTTGGAGAGTCAATGTCTTCCTCAGGACTGGTATTAAGACACTGGGAGGATGTGTTTTTTTCAGAGGGAAAATGGCCAAGGTTCGTATCCAGGGCAATGGGCCTGAGGCTGGGCGTCTGACAGCTCAAATTCCGAAAGGCACAGGATTTCTCGTAGACTAAAGTTGCCACGACTGATAACCCTGGCTGTTCATGGAGTGTCAAAAGCCTCCTATAAATGGATATTACAAAAGTGGTTAAGTGATTTCTATTTCACAGAGAAACAGGCCCTTCTTTGCATGTAGGGCCATTGGCCTGAGTCTGGGATTCGGCCTGCTAAAATTCTGAAAAGATCAGGATTTCTCCCAGACTGAAGATGCCACCACTTAGAACCCTGGCTACTCTTGGAGAGACAATATATTCCGCCAAACTGGTATTAAGAGTCTTGGAGGTTGTGTTTTTTTTCAGAGGGAAAATTGCCAATGATCGTGTCCATGGCCATTCGCCTGAGACTGTGCGTCTGACAGTTAAAATTCTGGAAGGCTCAGGATTTCTCCTAGACTAAAGATGGCAGCGCTTAGAACTCTGGCTACTTTTGGAGAGACCGACAGTACCTCCAAAGTGGTATTAAGATAGTGGGAGGGTGTGGTTTTCTTCAGGGGGAAAATGACCCAAGTACGTGTCCCGTGCCTTTGCCCAGAGTGTGGACGTCTGACGGGTAAAAACCTGAAAGGGTCAGGATTTCTCCCAGATTAAAGATGCCACCTCTTAGTATTTGGCTACTTTTGGAGAGACTGTATATTCTTTCAAAATGGTTATAGGGAACTGGAAGTGTGTGGTTGTTTTCTGAGGGAAAATGGCCAATGTTCGTATTCAGGGCCCTTGGCATGAGACTGGGCGTCTGACAGCTAAAATTCCGAAAGGATCAGGATTTCTCCCAGACTAAAGATGCCACCTCTTAGAACCCTGGCTACTTTTTGGAGAGACTTCATCTTCCTCCAAAATGGTATTAAGAAATGGGAACGGTGTGTTTTTTACAGAGGGAAAATTGCAAATGTTCGTGTCTAAGTGAATTTGCCTGAGGCTGGGTATCTGACAGCTAAAATTCTGAAAGGATCAGGATTTCTCCCAGACTAAAGATGCCACCTCTTAGAATCCTGGCTACTTTTGGAGAGACAATGTCATCCTCAAAACTGCCATCAAGAAACTGGGACGGTGTGGTTTTTTCAGAGGGAAAATGACCAAAGTACATGTCCTGCTTACCTTTGCCCAGAGTGTGGGCATCTTCCGCTAAACTTGAAAGGAACAGCATTTCTCCCAGACTAAAGATGCCACCTCTTAGAACCCTGGCTACTATTGAGAGACAATATATTTCTCTAAATTGCCATTAGAAACTGGGACGGTGTGGTTTTTTTCAGAGAGAAAATGACCAATGTGCATGTCCTGGGTGCCTTGCCCAGAGTGTGGGCATCTGACGCCAGAAAATTTTGAAAGAACAGGATTTCTCTCAGGCTAAAGATGCCAGCAGTTAGAAGCCTGGCTACTTTTGAAACACAAACACTACCTCCAAAGTGGTATTAAGAAACTGAAAGGGTGTGTTTTTTCAGAGGGAAAATGTCCAATATTCTTGTCCAGGACCCTTGGCCTGAGACTGGGCGTCTGACTGCTAAAATTCTCAAAGGATCAGGATTTCTCCCAGACTAAAGATGCCACCTCTTAGAACTCTGGCTGTTCATGGAATGCCAAAAGCCTCCTCTAAATGGATATTATAAGAGTGGTGAAGTGATTTTTATTTCAAAGAGAAATAGGCCCTTCTTTGCATGCAGGGCTATGGGCCTAAGACTGGGCATGTGACAGTTAAAATTCTGAAGGGATCAGGATTTCTCCCAGACTAAAGATTCCACCTCTTAAAACCCTGGCTACTTTTGGAGAGAGAGTATCTTCCTCCAAACTGGTATTAAGAAACTGGGAGGGTTTGGTTTTCTTTAGAAGAAAAATTGCCATTGTTCATATCCAGGGCCCTTAGCCTGAGACTGGGCGTCTGACCGCTAAAATTCAGAAAGGATCAGGATTTCTCCCAGACTAAAGATGCCACCACATAGAACCCTGGCTACTTTTGGAGAGACAATGTCTTCCTCCAAAGTGGTATTAAGAAACTGGGAGGGTGTGGTGTTTTCTTAGGGAAAATGGCCAATGTTCATATGCATGGCCATGGGCCTGAGACTGGGCGTCGGACAGCTAAAATTCCGAAAGGATCAGGATTTCTCCCAGACTAAAGATGCCAGCAGTTAGAAGCCTTGCTACTTTTGGAGAGACTGTATCTTCCTCCAAAATGGTATTATGAAACTGGGAGCGTGTGGTTTTTTTCAGAGGGAACATGGCCATTGTTCATATCCAGGGCCCTTGGTCTGAGAGTGGGCATCTGACTGCTAAAATTCTGAAAGGATCAGCATTTCTCCCAGACTAAAGATGCCACCACTTAGAACCCTGGCTGTTCATGGCGTGCGAAACGCCTCCTCTAAATGGATATTAAAGAAGTGGTGAAGCGATCTTCATTTCAAAGAGAAATAGGCCCTTCTTTGCATGCAGGGACATGGTTCTGAGACTGGGCTTCGGCCTGCTAAAATTCCAAACCTAATGTTTTCTTCCAGACTAAAGATGCCAGCACTTAAAAGCCTAGCTACTTTTGGAGAGACCAACACTACCTCCAAACTGGTATTAGGAAACTGGGAGGTTGTGGTAGTTTTGAGAGGGAAAATGGCCAATGTTCCTGTCCACGGCCCTTGGCCTGAGACTGGGGGTCTGACAGGTGAAATTCTGAAGGGTTCACGATTTCTCCCAGACTAAAGATGCCACCACTTTGAATCCTAGCTTCAATGTACGTGTCCGGGGCCCTTGAATAGAGTGTGGGCGTCTGATTGCTGAAATTCCGAAAGGATCAGGATTTCTCCCACACTAAAGATGCCACTATGCTAGAACCCTGGCTACTTTTGGAGAGACAATGTCTTCCTCTAAACTGCCGTTAAGAAACTGGGAGGGTGTGGTTTTTCCAGAGGGAAAATGGCCAATGCACGTATCCAGGGCAATTGGCCTGAGCCTGGGCGTCTAACAGCTCAAATTCTGAAAGGATCAGGATTTCTCCCAGACTAAAGATGCCACCACTTAGAACCCTGGCCACTTGTGGAGAGTCAATGTCTTCCTCCAAACTGGTATTAAGAAACGGGGAGGGTGTGCTTTTTTTCAGAGGGAAAATGGTCAACGTTCGTATCCAGGGCAATTGGCCTGAGAATGGTTGTCTGACAGCTGAAATTCGGAAAAGGTCAGGGTTTCTCCCAGAGTACAGATGCCACACCTTTGAACCTTGGCTGGTATTGCAGAGAAAATGTCTTCCTCCAAACTGGTATTAAGAGCCTGGGAGGGTGGGGTTTTTTCTCAGACGGAAATTGACCAATATTCATATCCAGGGCCCTTGGCCTGAGACTGGGCATCTGACAGCTACAAATCCGAAAGGGTCAGGATTTCTCCCAGACTAAAGATGCCACCTCTTAGAATCCTTGCTACTTTTGGAGAAACAATGTCTTCCTCCAAACTGCCATTAAGAAACTGGGGCGGTGTATTTTTTTTCAGAGGGAAAATGCCAATGTACTTGTCCAGGGCCCTTGGCTGGAGTGTGGGCGTCTGACAGCTAAAAACCTGAAAGGATCAGGATTTCTCCCAGAATAAATAGGCCACCTCTTAGAATCTTGGCTACTTTTGCAGAAACAATGTCTTCCTGCAAAATGGTATTAGAAATTGCGAGGTTGTGGTTTTTTTCAGAGGGAAAATTGCCATTGCTCATATCCAGGGCCCTTGGCCTGAGACTGGGCATCTGACAGCTAAAATTCTGAAAAGATCAGGATTTCTCCCAGACTAAAGATGGCACCTCTTAGAACCCTGGCTCCTTGTGGAGAGACAATGTCTTCCTCCAAACTGCCATTAAGAAATTGGGACAATATGGTTTTTTTCAGAGGGAAAATGACCAATGTACATGTCCAGTGCCTTTACCCAGAGTGTGGGCGTCTGATGGGTAAAAACTTGAAATGATCAGCATTTCTCCCAAGCTAAAGATGGCACCACTTAAATCCTGGCTACTATTGGAGAGACAATGTCTTCCTCAGAACTGCCATTAAGAAACTGGAACTCTGAGATTTTTTAAGAGGGAAAATGGCCAATATTCATGTCCAAGGCCCTTGGCTGAGACTGGGCGTCTGACAGCTCAAATTCCGAAAGGATTAGGATTTCTCCTAGACTAAATATGCCACCACTTTGAACCCTGGCTACTCGTGGAGAGTCAATGTCTTCCTCCAAACTGGTATTAAGAAATTGAGAGGGTGTGCTTTTTTTTCAGAGGGAAAATGGCCAAGGTTCATATGCAGGGCAATTGGCCTAAGACTGGGCGTCTCACAGCGGAAATTCTCAAAGGGTCAAGGTTTCTCCTAGACTAAAGATGCCACCCCTTTGAACTTTGGCTGCTATTGCAGAGAAAATGTCTTCCTCCAAACTGGTATTAAGAAAATGGGACAGTGAGGTCTTTTTCAGAGGGAAAATGGCCAATGTTCGTATCCAGGCCAATTGGCCTGAGAATGGGCATCTGACAGCTCAAATTGCGGAAGGGTCAGGGTTTCTCCTAGACTAATTATGCCACCACTTAGAACCCTGGCTACTTTTGGAGAGACTGTATCTTCCTCCAAACTGGTATTAAGAAACTGGGAGGGTGTGGTTTTCTTCAGAGAGAAAATGAGCAATGTACGTGTCCCGTGCCTTTGCCCAGAGTGTGGGCGCCTGACGGTAAAAACCTGAAAGGGTCAGGATTTTTCCCAGACTAAAGATGCCAGCAGTTAGAATCCTGGTTACTTTTGGAGAGGCTGTATCTTCCTCTATAATGGTATTACGAATTTGGGAGGGTGTAGTTTTTTTTCAGAGGGAAAATTGCAATTGTTCATATCTAGGGCGCATGGCCTGAGACTGGGCATCTGACACCTGAAATTCTGAAACGATCAGGATTTCTCCCAGACTGAAGATGCCACCACTTAGAACCTGGCTACTTTTGGAGAGACCGACAATACCTCCAAACTTTTGTTAAGAAAGTGGGAGGGTGTGGTTTTTTTTCAGTGGGAAAATGGCCAACGTTCATATGCAGGGCCCCTTGCCTGAGACTCGGCGTCTGACCGCTAAAATTCTGAAACCATCAGGATTTCTCCCAGACTGAAGATGCGACCATTTAGAATCGTGGCTACTTTTCGAGAGACAATGTCTTCCTGAAAATGGCCATTAAGAATCTGGGAGTTTGTGATTTTTTTCGGAGGGAAAATGGCCTATGTTTTTATCCAGGGCAACTGGTCTGAGACTGGTCGTCTGACAGCTAAAATTCTGAAAGGATCAGGATTTCTCCCAGACTAAAGATGCCACCCCTGAGAACCCTGTCTGTTTATGGAGTGCCAAAGGCAACCTCTAAATGGAGATTACAAAAGTGGTTAAGAGATCTTTATTTCACAGAGAAATAGGCTCTTCATTGCATGCGGGGCAATTGGCTTGAGACTGGACTTCGGCCCGCTAAAATTCCAAAAGGATCAGGATTTCTCCCAGAGTAAAGATGTCACCACTTAGAGCCCTGTCTTCTTTTGGAGAGACAATGCCTTCCTCAAAACTGCCATTAAGAATCTGGGAGGGTGTAGTTTTTTTTAGGGGGAAAATGACCAATGTACTAGTCCAGGGCCCTTGCCCAGAGTGCAGGCGTCTGACGGGTAAAAACCTGAAAGGATCAGGATTTCTCCCAGGCTATAGATGCTACCTCTTATATCCCTGGCTACCTTTGGAGAGAAAATGTCTTCCTCAAAACAGCCATTAAGAAACTGGGACGGT
>JAREIS010002153.1:0-13656 GCA_030060385.1 Muscicapa striata striata | reverse complement strand
ACTGGGGGCACTGGGAGGGCACTGGGAGCACTGGGAGGCTACTGGAGGCACTGGGAGTGAGGGGCACTGGGAGGGCACTGGGAGCACTGGGGGCACTGGGAGGGCACTGGGAGCACTGGGAGGGCACTGGGAGCACTGGGGGCACTGGGAGGGCACTGGAGGCACTGGGAGCACTGGGAGGGCACTGGAGGCACTGGGAAAGGGAGTGAGGGGCTCTGGGAGAGGGGAGGGCAGAGTGCCGGACACTGGGAGCACTGGGTCATACTGGTGGCTACTGGGACGTACTGGGAAACCACAGGAAGATGTGGGAGGGTGCTGGTCCCCCATCCCGGCCGGAGCTGGCCAAGTTCCATACCGGTCCATACTGGTCATACTGGTCCCTACTGGTCCATACTGGTCTGTACTGGTCCGTACTGGTCCGTACCTGCCCATACTGGTCAGTACTGGTCCATACTGATCCGTACTAGTCCATTCTGGCGTGTACCAATCCATACTGGTCTGTACCAGTCCATACCGGTCCGTACTGGTCTATACTGGTTGGTACTGGTTCATACCAGTCCGTACTGTTCCATACCGGTCCATATTGGCCCATACTGGTTTATACTGGTCTGCACTGGTCCATACCGGTCTGTACCAGTCAACACTGGTTTATACTGGTCCGCACTGGTCCATACTGGTCCGTACCAGTTCACACTGGTTTATACTGGTCCGCACTGGTCCATACTGGTCTGTACCAGCTCACACTGGTTTATATTGGTGCGCACTGGTCCATAGCGGTCCGTACCAACTCACACTGGTTTATATTGGTGCGCACTGGTCCACACTGGTCCATACCAGTCCGCACTGGTCCATACTGGTCCGCACTGGTCCATACTGGTCTGTACCAGTCCTCACTGGTTTATACTGGTCCGCACTGGTCCATTCTGGTCCGTACCAGTCCTCACTGGTTTATACTGGTCCGCACTGGTCCATACCGGTCCATAGCAGTCCGCACTGGTTTATACTGGTCCGCACTGGTCCATACCAGTCCGTAGCAGTGCACACTGGTCCATACTGGTGTGCACTGGTCCATACCAGTCCGTACCAGTCTGCACTGGTCCATACTGGTCCGCACTGGTCCATACCGGTCCGTACCAGTCCGCACTGGTTTATACTGGTCCGCACTGGTCCATACCGGTCCGTACCAGTCCGCAGTGGTCCATACTGGTGCGCACTGGTCCATACCGGTGCGCACTGGTCCATACCGGTCCGTAGCAGTCCGCACTGGTTTATACTGGTGCGCACTGGTGCTGTCCCCAGGAGCTGGCCGAGCTGCCGGATTTCCCAAGCTGCGGTTCCGCCGCGGGCGCCGCCGCCGCTGGAGCTGCTGGTGCCGGGCGCCGGCGGCCGCGCTGGACCTGCTGCGGAGCCTGCTGCGCTACCGGGCCCGCCTGCGGCCACGGGCACACCAGGTGGGACCCTCAGGGGGTTTGGGGGGGTCCCAGAGGGGTTTGGGGGGTCCCAGGGTACCCCCAGTGGAGCCTTGGCTCAGCCCTGCTGCGCTACCGGGCCCGCCTGCGGCCACGGGCACACCAGGTGGGACTGGGGGAAATTGGGGGTCCCAGAGGGGTTTGGGGGTCCCAGGGTACCCCCAGTGGAGCCTTGGCTCAGCCCTGCTGCGCTACCGGGCCCGGCTGCGGCCACGGGCACACCAGGTGGGGCTGGGGGGGAAATTGAGGGGGGTCCCAGAGGGGTTTGGGGGGTCCCAGGGTACCCCAAATGGAGCCTCAGCCCAGCCCTGCTGCGCTACCGGGCCCGGCTGCGGCCACAGGCACACCAGGTGGGACTGGGGGGGGAACTGGGGGGGCCCTGGGGGGGCTCCCAGAGGGGTTTGGGGGCTCCCAGAGGGGTTTGGGGGTCCCAGGGTACCCCCAGTGGAGCCTCAGCCCAGCCCTGCTGCGCTACCGGGCCCGGCTGCGGCCACGGGCACACCAGGTGGGGCTGGGGGGGAAATTGAGGGGGTCCCAGAGGGGTTGGGGGTCCCAGGGTACCCCAAATGGAGCCTCAGCCCAGCCCTGCTGCGCTACCGGGCCCGGCTGCGGCCACAGGCACACCAGGTGGGACTGGGGGAACTGGGGGCCCTGGGGGCTCCCAGAGGGGTTTGGGGGCTCCCAGAGGGGTTTGGGGGTCCCAGGGTACCCCCAGTGGAGCCTCAGCCCAGCCCTGCTGCGCTACCGGGCCCGGCTGCGGCCACAGGCACACCAGGTGGGACTGGGGGAACTGGGGGCCCTGGGGGCTCCCAGAGGGGTTTGGGGGTCCCAGAGGGTTTTGGGGGTCCCAGGGTACCCCCAGTGGAGCCTCAGCCCAGCCCTGCTGCGCTACCGGGCCCGGCTGCGGCCACGGGCACACCAGGTGGGACTGGGGGGGAACTGGGGGCCCTGGGGGTCCCAGAGGGTTTGGGGGTCCCAGAGGGGTTTGGGGGTCCCAGGGTACCCCCAATGGAGCCTCAGCTCAGCCCTGCTGCAGTACTGGGCCCAGCTGCAGGCAAAGGTGCACCAGGTTGGACTGGGGGACCCTGAGGGGTTTGGGGGTCCTAGAGAGGTCCCAGAGGGGTTTGGGGGGTCCCAGGGTACCCCCAATGGAGCCTCAGCTCATCCCTGCTGCGGTACCGGGCCTGGCTGGGGCCATGGGCACAGCAGGTCAGGGATGGGGGAGATATTGGGGGTGTTTGGGGGTCTCAGAGAGGTTTTGGGGATCCCAGAGGGTTTGGGGGTCCCAGGGTACCCCCAATGGAGCCTCAGCCCAGCCCTGCTGCGGTGCCGGGCCTGGCTGGGGCCATGGGCACACCAGGTGGGACTGGGGGAACTGGGGAGGTTTGGGGGACTGGGGGAAATGGGCAACCAGGTGGGACTGGGGGAAATTGGGGGCCCTGGGGGTCCCAGAGGGGGTTTGGGGGTCCCAGGGTACCCTCAGCCCTGCTGCGGTTCCGGGAGCGGCTGTGCTCACAGGCACATCAGATGCGGATTGGGGGAATTTGGGGGTTTGGAGGGTCCCAGGGGCCGTTAGGGGGTCCCAGAGGAGTTTGGGGGGTCCCAGAGGGGTTTGGGGGGTCCCAGGGTACCCTCAGCCCTGCTGCGGTTCCGGGAGCAGCTGTGCTCACAGGCACATCAGGTGCGGATTGGGGGGAATTTGGGGGGGTTTGGAGGGGTCCCAGGGGCCGTTAGGGGGGTCCCAGAGGAGTTTGGGGGGTCCCAGAGGGGTGTGGGGGGTCCCACAGTGGTTTGGGGGTCCCGGGGTGCCCCTGGATCAGCCCTGCCCAGGTAACAGGTGAGACCCCGCCCCTGAGCCCAGCAGGGAGAGCCCTGGGGGGTCCTGGGGGGCTGGGGGGGGTCCCAGGTGTGGTTTTGGGGGTCACAGATGTGTTTGGGGGGTCCCAGAGCAGTTTGGGAATCCCAGGTGTGTTTTTGGGGGATCCCAGGTGTGTTTTTGGGGATCCCAGGTGAGTTTTTGGGGGTTCCAGGTGTGGTTTTGGGGGTCCCGTGTGTGTTTGGGTGGTCCCAGAGCAGTTTGGGGGTTCCAGGTGTGTTTTTGGGGGATCCCAGGTGTGTTTTTTGGGGGATCCCAGGTGAGTTTTTGGAGGTTCCAGGTGTGATTTTGGGGGGTCCCGTGTGTGTTTGGGGGGTCCCAGAGCAGTTTGGGAATCCCAGGTGTGTTTTTGGGGATCCCAGGAGTGTTTTTTGGGGTTCCAGGTGAGTTTTTGGGGGTCCCAGGTGTGATTTTGGGGGGGGCTCAGGGGTTGATGGCCTCAGGACCATCAGTGGGGGTCACTCATTCCCCCCCCTTCCTCCATTTTTGGGGGGGTCCTGGCCCCCCTGACCCCTCCCCTCCCCCCCAGGCCCTGCTGCACCCCTTCTTCTTCGGCCCCAGGAGCTGACCCTCCCCCCACCCCCGGGGGTCCCGGCAGCCCCGACTTCAGCCTGGACACGGCGCTGGAGCTGCCCCCCCGGGGGGCCCTGAGACCCCTCCCCACTGTGGGGGACCCCCTGAGAGACCCCCCGGGGGGGCTCTGAGACCCCTGCCCACTGTGGGGGACCCCCTGAGAGACCCCCCGGGGGGCCCTGAGACCCCTCCCCACTATGGGGGACCCCCTGAGAGACCCCCCGGGGGGCCCTGAGACCCCTCCCCAAATGTGGGGACCCCTGAGAGACCCCCGGGGGCCCTGAGACCCTCCCCACTGTGGGGGACCCCTGAGAGACCCCCGGGGCCCTGAGACCCCCTCCCCACTATGGGGGACCCCACTGACCCCCCATCCCGGGAGACCCTCCCCTTGTTGGGACACCCCTGGGAAGCCCCCAAAAGCCCTCAGACCTCTGCCCACTGTGGGGGATCCCCACTGTCCCCCCCCAAACTGGGAGACCCCCACTGACCCCCCCATGGGGCTGGGGGGGACCCCTCCCCAAATGTGGGGACCCCCTGAGGGACCCCCACTGCCTCCCATGCTGGGGCACCCCCTCCATCCCATTTTGGGGGACCCCTGATGAGCCCCCCCAGACCCCTGGGCCCCCCCAGCCCCCCCAGACACCAACCCAGCTCCAGGAGGAACAAAAATGGTGAAAATTCAACCCAAAAAGTCGGATTTGGGAGCAGAAACAGCGAGAGATGCAAAAGGCACAGACTGGACCCAAAACTGCTGGATTTGAGCCCAAACCCCAGGTGAGAGCAGCAGGTTGGGGGAAAAACCTCATTTGGGGGGTTGGAAATGTGGGGCTGAAAATCTTCGGGTTTAGGGTGAAAATTCCCGAGATTTGGTAAAAAATCCTCAATTTTAGGCTGCAAAATTCCAGTTTTAGAGTGAAAATTTTCAGCTTTATTTTGGTAACTCCAAATTTAGCTTGGATATCTCAATTTTGGGTTAGAGCTCCTGACTTTGGGTGAAGATTCCCAATTTTGGGTTGAAGTTTGTTATTTTGAGTTGAAAATTCCCGTTTTGGGGATGGATAATAGTGGGTTGAAAACCTTCAGTTTTGGGGCTGAAAATGCCAAATTTGGAATCAAAAGACTGAGTTTGGTCCAAAAATGAGAATTTTGGACCAGAAAATTTCCATGTTTTGTTATTAAGGTCAAAATTCTCAGTTTGGTCTCAGAAATTGCCAATCTGGGACTGAGAACAGCAACTTTAGGTTAAACTGCCTGATTTTGGGGGTTAAAAAACCCAATTTTGGGGCTCTGGGCTCTTTTTCTTCCTGAAAACCCCAATTTTGAGGCCTAGAAATGTCAAATTTGGGGCTGAAATTCTCCAATTTGTTGCCAAAAAAAAAAAATTAAAACTGAAAAATCCCCATTTTGATGCCAAAATGGTAAATTTGAGGCTGAAAGTCCCAAACTTTGGCTGAAAATGACAAATTTTACCCCAAAATCCCAAATTTTAGGCTGAAAGTCCTGAACTTCAGTCCAAAAATCTCAAATTTTAGGTTGAAAATCATTAATTTGACCCAGAAAGTTCAACATTTGGGGCTCCCAACTCCCCAAACTTTCCCTCAAAAACCCCATTTTGGGTACACTGAGACCTAAAAATGTTCAATTTGGGGCTCAAAATCCCCATTTTGCTGCTTGAAAAAGTGAACTTGAGGCAAAAAATCCATAATTTTTACTTGAGAGCTTCAAATTTCGTGCTGAAAACCCTGATTTTGGGCTGAAACTGTCAAATTTTAGACTGAAAAACCTTTTTTTTTTGCCTTGAAATGTAAATTTTTGAGGTTCCCAGTGCTTTTTTTCCTGTTATACTCTGAGAATTTTAAAAATAAATTATATGTGTTTTATAAATTACAATTACAATTGTAATCATAATTATAATTACAATTATATATTCTAATATGTATTATAAAATTGCCAGATTTGCAGTTCAAACCAATGTTGGTGCTGAAAAATATAAATTTTAAACTGAAAACTGCAAATTTCCAGCTGAAAACTTCAAATTTGAGGCTGAGAGATCCTGAATTTGGGGTGTGAAGGCCAAATTTTGGGGTGTCAGACCATAATTCTAGGTTTAGACCCAAATTTTGGGGTACCAGGCCTGAATTTTGTGTTGTCAGGCCCGGATTTGGGTGTCAGTCCCACATTTTGGGGTGTTGGGCCCCAGTTTTGGGCCTAAACCCCTGAATTGGAGGTTTCAGTTCCAAATTTTGGGGTGTCAGACCCGAATTTTGGGTTTAGACCCAAATTTTTGGGTGTCAGTCCTGAATTTGGGGTGTCAGGCCTGGATTTTGGGGTGTCAGGCCCTAATTTGAGGTGTTAGGCCCAAATTTTGGGCCTAAACCCCTCAATTGGAGGTTTCAGTCCCAAATTTTGTGGTGTCAGACCCGAATTTTAGGTTCAGACCCCAATTTTGGGGTGTCAGGCCTGAATTCAGGTGTCAGGCCGAATTTTGAGGTGTCAGTGCCAAATTTTTGGGTGTCGGGCCCAGAATTTGGGGTGTCAGGCCTGAATTTTGGGGTGTCAGGCTCATATTTCCGTGTCAGGCCCGAATTTCAGGGTGTCAATCCCGAATTCCGGGGTGCCAGCCCCACATTTCTGTGCCAGCCCCAGTTTGGGGTGTCTGGCCCGAATTTGGGGTGTCACTTCCACATTTTGGTGTCAGTCCCCCATTTTGGGGCGTCAGGCCCAAATTTGAGGTGTCAGCCCCACATTTGGGGACTCCCGCCCCCATTTTGGGGTTCCAGCCCCCATTTTGGGGTGCCACCCCCTGTTTTGGGCGTTCCAGCCCCACATTTGGGGTTCCATCCCCCTTTTTGGGGGTGCCAGTCCCCATTTGGGGTTCCAGCCCCCATTTTAGGGGTTCCACCCTCCATTTTGGGGGTTCCACCCCCCATTTTGGGGGTTCCAGCCCTCATTTTGGGGTTCCACCCCCCGTTTTGGGGTGCTGCCCCCCCGCTGTGGCGCAGGCCCGAATTTGGGGTGCAGTGCTGGTGCTGCCACAGGCCCGGCCCTGCCCCCGGGGTCCCGCTCTGGCCGGGCTGATAAAGGGCCCGGCCCCGCCCGGCCCCCAAACCAACCGCCAGGCCCCAAAATCTGATAAGGCCTTATCAGCCCGGCAGCCCAGGGTGCCGCCCCCAAACCCCAAAACCCCAAAATGCCCCAAACCCCCCAAAATCCCCCCGACCCCCCCTCACCCCGTGGGCTCCTGCTGTGCCAGGGGGGCTCTGCACCCCCCAGTCCCCCCCTGACTCGGGGCCCCCCAGATTTTGGGGTGTTGGAGGGTTGGCAGGGGTGGGGTCCCAGAGCCCTCCCCCCACCCAGCCCCAGGGCGGGGCCGCCCTCCCCCAGTGTCCGTCTGTCCGTCCGAGCTGGGACACGACAGCTCCAGGTCAGGGACCCCCGGGATTTGGGGGTCTGGGGGCTTGGGGACCCCAAATCTTGGGGGTTCAGGGATGGGGGAAGAGGGGCTGGGTGCTGGTTTGGGGGCACCTGGGGTCTGGGACCCCCATTTGGGGACCTGGGGCGTTGGGGGTCCCTGGGGTTTGGGACCCCCCCCCAATTTGGGGGTCCGGAGATTGAGGTACTAATTTGGGGTGCAGGACCCCCAGTTGTGGGACCGAGGTTTGGGGTCCCCAGGGTCTGGGTGAGAATTTGGGGGGTGACCCCAGGGGGTTGGGACCCCACTCCCCGTTTTGGGAATTTGGGGCTCCGGGGAGCCCGGTGATAATTTGGGGTGCACATGGGGGTTTGGGCTTTGGGGTGCGGATTTGGGGGCACTGAGGGTTTTGGGGGGCACACAGGGTTGGGGGTTTTGGGGGTGCTGATTTGGGGGGCACTCAGGATTTGGGGTTTTTGGGGTGCTGATCTGAGGAGACTGAGGGATTTTGGGGTGCATTCAGGGATTTGGGGTTTTTGGGGTGCTCATTTGGGGTGCACTGAGGGATTTTGGGGTCACTTGTGGATTTTGGGGGTGCTGGTGGATTTTGGGGGTCACTCGTGGATTTTGGGGGTCACTGGTGGATTTTGGGGTCACTGGTGGATTTTGGGGGTCACTCATGGATTTTGGGGGTGCTGGTGGATTTTGGGGGGCACTCCGGGGTTTTGGGGTGCACTGGTGGATTTTGGGGGTCACTCGTGGATTTTGGGGGTCACTGGTGGATTTTGGGGAGCACTGGTGGATTTTGGGGGTCACTCGTGGATTTTGGGGGTGCTGGTGGATTTTGGGGGTCACTCGTGGATTTTGGGGTGCACTGGTGGATTTTGGGGTCACTCGTGGATTTTGGGGGTCACTGGTGGATTTTGGGGAGCACTGGTGGATTTTGGGGGGCACTGGTGGATTTTGGGGTGCACTGGTGGATTTTGGGGTCACTGGTGGATTTTGGGGAGCACTGGTGGATTTTGGGGTGCACTGGTGGATTTTGGGGGTCACTCGTGGATTTTGGGGGTCACTGGTGGATTTTGGGGGCGCTGGTGGATTTTGGGGTGCACTGGTGGATTTTGGGGGTCACTCGTGGATTTTGGGGTGCACTGGTGGATTTTGGGGGTACTCGTGGATTTTGGGGTGCGCTGGTGGATTTTGGGGGTCACTCGTGGATTTTGGGGGTCACTGGTGGATTTTGGGGGGTGCTGGTGGATTTTGGGGGTCACTGGTGGATTTTGGGGTGCTGACCCGGGGGTCTCCGCAGGCGGCCCTGCCCCCCCAGCCGGTTTTGGGGCCCCCATGGAGTTCGTGGCGTTGGGGGGGCCGGAGGGGCCCCCCCCGTTCCCCGAGGAGCCGGGGCCGTTCCTGGGGCTGGGGGCGCCCGAGGGGCTGGAGCCGGGGGGGCTGCTGGGCCCCTTCCCCCCCCCAGGTACCCCCACTGTCCCCTCGGGGTCACCTCTGTGTCCCCTCTGTGTCCCCCTGTCCCCCTCTGTCCCCCCTGTCCCCTTGGTGTCCCCCCCTGTGTGTCCCCTGTGTGTCCCCTGTGTGTCCCCTGTGTGTCCCTTGTCCCCAGTGTCCCCCCTGTCCCCCCCAATGTGCCCCCCATCCTCTCTGTGCCCCCCTGTCCCCAGTGTCCCCTCTGTGTCCCTGGTGTCCCCACCGTGTCCCCTGTGTGTCCCCTGTCCCCACCTGTCCCCAGTGTCCCCCCCGTGTCCCCCCCATCCTCTCTGTCCCCTCTGTCCCCCCCCGTCCCCCATGTCCCCTCTTCCCCCCCCGCCGTGTCCCCCCATGTCTCCCATCCTCCTTGTCCCCAATATCCCCCCCATGTCCCCCCCGTCCCCCTGTCCCTGTGTCCCCAATGTCCCCCCAATGTCCCCCTGTCCCTGTGTCCCCAATATCCCCCCGTGTCCCCATGTGTGTCCCTGTGTCCCCTTCAATGTCCCCCTGTCCCCCATCCCCATGCCCCTGGAAACGCCCCCTTGTCCCCTCATGTCCCCTGTGCCCCTCATCCCTCACCAGTGTCCCCCATGTCCCCCCCCGTGTCCCCAATGTCCCCAATGTCCCCTTACCAATGTCCCTCCTTGTCCCCAATGTCCCCTTACCAGTGTCCCTCCTTGTCCCCAGTGCCGCCCCAACCCCTCCTCCCTCTCTGTCCCCGTCCCCAGTGCCTCTCCCTGTCCCTAAAGTCCCCGTGTCCCCAATGTCCCCTCCCCGACTCTGTCCCCAATGTCCCCAATATCTGCAGTGTCCCCAATGTCCCACAATGCCCTCAATGTCCCCAAATGTCCCCAGTGTCCCCAATGCTCCCAATCCCCCCAGTGTCCCCAGTACCCCCAGTGTCCCCAGTGTCTCTAATGTCCCAAGCTCTCCCAATGTCCCCAATGTCCCCAATCCCCCCAATGTCTCCAGTGTCCCCAGTACCCCCAGCGTCCCCAGTACCTTCAATGTCCCCAATCCCCCCAGTGTCCCCAGTGTCCCCAGTACCTGCAATGTCCCCAGTGCCCCCAGTGTCCCCAGTGTCCCCCCTGACCCTGTCCCTGTCCCCAGGCCGCCTGTCCCTGGTGTCCTGGCCTGAGGGGGGGTCCCTGGGGGGCCCCTCCTGGACCCCTCCCCCCCCGGAGCCCCCGCGGTTCCTGGAGCTGCTGCAGCCCCCGCGGAGCCCCCCCCCGGCAGCACTGCTGGGCCCGCCCGGCCCCGCCTGCGGTGAGACTGGGAGCACTGGGAGCGACTGGGAGCACTGGGAGGGGCACTGGGGAGCACTGGGAGGGCACTGGGGAGCACTGGGAGGGCACTGGGAGCACTGGGAGGGCACTGGGAGGGACTGGGGGGGACTGGGGGGGGCACTGGGGAGCACTGGGAGGGCACTGGGAGGGCATTGGGAGGGCACTGGGAGGGCATTGGGAGGGACTGGGAGGGCACTGGGAGGGACTGGGAGCACTGGGAGGGACTGGGGGGGCACTGGGGAGCACTGGGGAGGACTGGGAGCACTGGGAGGGACTGGGAGCACTGGGAGGGACTGGGGGGGCACTGGGGGAGCACTGGGAGCGACTGGGAGCACTGGGAGGGACTGGGAGGGACTGGGAGCACTGGGAGCGACTGGGAGCACTGGGAGGGACTGGGGGAGCACTGGGAGGGGGACTGGGAGGGACTGGGAGGGGCACTGGGAGGGGGAGCCTGGAATGGTTCGTAAGGGGCACAGATTGGTCTGTGTTGGCTTGTACTGGTTTATACTGGTCCATACTGGCCTGTACTGGTCAATGTGTTTTCTGGAGATTACTTTATTGGTTTATACTGGTTTTTATACTGGGCTGTACTGGTTTATACTGATGACTGCTGTTCTATGCTGGTTTCTACTGGTTTATACTGGTGCAGGATATCAATAGTGGTCTGTACTGGTTTACACTGGTCTGTACTGGTGTATACTGGTGCAGGATATCCATAGTGGTCGGTACTGGTTTGTACTGGTCTGTACTGGTTTATACTGGTGCAGGATATCCATAGTGGTCGGTACTGGTTTGTACTGGTCTGTACTGGTTTATACTGGTGCAGGATATCCATAGTGGTCTGTACTGGTTTACACTGGTCTTTACTGGTTTATACTGGTTGTACTGGTTTATACTGGTGCAGGATATCCATAGTGGTCTGTACTGGTTTATACTGGTCTGTACTGGTTTATACTGGTCTGTACTGGTCTGTACTGGTACGGGATATCCATAGTGGCTGTACTGGCTTATACTGGTCTGTACTGGTTTACACTGGTCTTTACTGGTTTATACTGGTTGTACTGGTTTATACTGGTGCAGGTGGTCTGTACTGGTTTATACTGGTCTGTACTGGTCTGTACTGGTACATGATATCCATAGCGGCCTGTACTGGTTTATACTGGTCTGTACTGGTTTATACTGGTGCAGGATATCCATAGTGGTCTGTACTGGTTTACACTGGTCTTTACTGGTTTATACTGGTCTGTACTGGTCTGTACTGGTACGGGATATCCATAGTGGCTGTACTGGCTTATACTGGTCTTTACTGGTTTATACTGGTCTGTACTGGTTTATACTGGTGCAGGATATCCATAGTGGTCTGTACTGGTTTACACTGGTCTTCACTGGTTTCTACTGGTTTCTACTGGTTTATACTGATGCAGGAGATTCATGGTGCTCCATAATAGTTTATACTGGTTTATACTGGTTACTGGTTTCTAGTGGTCTACACTGGTTTGTACTGGTTTGTACTGGTTTATACTGATTTGTGATGGTCTAAACTGGTTGGACTGACTTTTCCTGGTTTTTACTGGTCTAAACTAGTTTCTACTGGTTTATACTGGTCTAAACTGCTCTAAACTGCTCTAAACTGGTTTTTACTGGTTTGTACTGGATAGAAAGTCTGAACTTTAGGGGAGTGCTGGGGTGGGTCCTCTGCCCTGTGCTGGTCTCTGGGGGTTTATACTGGTCTGTACTGGTCTGTACTGGTGCATACCAGTTCATACTGGTTTATACTGGTGCAGACTGGTTTGTACTGGGTGGTGTTGGACAGAACAACTGGGGGTGGGCATTGGGGGTCAGTGGGGGTTTCTCTCAGTCTGTACTGGTTTGTACTGGTTTATACTGGTCCGTACTGGTCCATACTTGCCTATTCTGGTCTGTACTGGTCTGTACTGGTGTGTACTAGTGTGTACTGGTTTGTACTGGTCCATACTTGTCTATACTGGTCTGTACTGATCTATACTGGTCTGTATTGGTTTGTACTAGTCTGTACAGGTCTATACTGGTCTGTACTGGTCTGTAATGGTTTGTACTAGTCTGTACTGGTCCATACTGGTCCTTACTGGTCTGTACTGGTCCGTACTGGTCCATACTGGTCCTTACTGGTCTGTACTGGTCTGTACTGGTCCATACTAGTCTATGCTGGCCTGTACTGGTCTGTACTGGTCTGTACTGCTCTATACTGCTCTGTACTGGTCCATACTGGTTCGTACTGGTCTGTACTGACCCGTACTGGTCCTTACTGGTCCTTACTGGTCCATACTGGCCTGTACTGGTCCGTACTGGTCCGTACTGGTCCGTACTGGTCCTTACTGCTCCGTACTGGTCCTTACTGGTCCTTACTGGTCCACACTGGTCGTTACTGGTCCGTACTGGTCCTTACTGGTCCGTACTGGTCCTTACTGGTCTGTACTGGTCCATACTGGTCCGTACTGGTCCTTACTGGTCCGTACTGGTCTGTACTGGTCCGTACTGGTCCGCACTGGTCTGTACTGGTCTGTACTGGTCCGTACTGGTCCGCACTAGTCTGTACTGGTCTGCACTGGTCCTTACTGGTCCGTACTGGTCCTTACTGGTCCGTACTGGTCTGTACTGGTCCGCACTGGTCTGTACTGGTCCGTACCGGTCTGTACTGGTCCGTACTGGTCTGTACTGGTCCGTACTGGTCGTTACTGGTCCGTACTGGTCCTTACTGGTCCGTGCTGGTGTCTGGCAGAGGCGCGGGAGTGTGTGAACTGCGGGGCCACGGCGACGCCGCTCTGGCGCCGGGACGGCACCGGGCACTACCTGTGCAACGCCTGCGGGCTGTACCACCGGCTGAACGGGCACAACCGGCCGCTCATCCGCCCCAAGAAACGCCTGGTGAGCCCCCAAACATCCCATAATAACCCCAAACATCCCATAATAACATCCCAAAATAACCCCAAAATAACCCCAAATCCACCCTGTACCACCGGCTGAACGGGCACAACCGGCCCCAAAATCCGCCCCAGGATGTGCCTGGTGAGCCAAAAACACCCCAAACACCCCAAACCCACCCGTGTCACCCCAAACCCACCCGTGTCACCCCAAACACCCCAAACCCACCTGGATCACCCCAAACTCACCCGTGTCACCCCAAACCCACCCCAAACCCACCCGTGTCACCCCAAACCCACCGTGTCACCCCAAACCCACCCAAACCCACCCGTGTCACCCAAACCCACCCGTGTCACCCCAAACCCACCCCAAACCCACCCGTGTCACCCCAAACCCACCCGTGTCACCCCAAACCCACCCCCAAACCCACCCGTGTCACCCCAAACACCCCAAACCCACCCGTGTCACCCCAAACCCACCCGGATCACCCCAAACTCACCCCCCACACCCACCCGTGTCACCCCACACCCACCCGTGTCACCCCAAACCCACCCGGATCACCCAAACTCACCCCACACCCACCCCACGTGTCACCCCAAACACCCCAAACCCACCCGTGTCACCCCAAACTCACCCCAAAGCACCGGTTTAATGGAC